>PVIY010015883.1:19259-53006 GCA_004026745.1 Myrmecophaga tridactyla
CGAAGCGGTCGTGGTGTTAACCCAGGTGGATGCTCTCCAGCCAGCAGCCCACGTTGAACTTGCTCCAGAGTTGCCGCGGCTTCTACTGGAAGGGCCGGCGCGGGACGGGTCGGCGGGGTGGGGGGGGGGACCTCGAGGGCAAGTGGATGCACGCGCTCACCCTGCACACCACAAAGCGCACCTCCTTGGGCTCGTGCGGAATGAAGAGCTTGGACTACGTGAGGATGGGTGGGGGCGGGAAGACAAAAGGCCTCCCCGTGCCCCAGCACCCCCATCCCTCCACCAGCTTCACCCGGCTCGTAGCGACGGCCGGGCGGCACCGGGTAGGAGGCCCCGCCGCCAGGGCCCCCGGGGCTGCGCTGCGCTAAAATGGATGGAGCTCAGCACACCCGGGCTGCCGAAGAGCCGACCTGCCCCAATGGGCAACTTCTTTGGCTGGGTCCAGCCGACCGCCCAGGCCACCAGATGGGTCCTCCCGCAGGGACCAGGTGTCCCTGTTCAGCTGCTGCAGGCGGATGTGAGCTCACCGGTCACAGAGGGTTTGTCATCTTCAGGCCCAGGGTGCCTGCGGCTCTCCACGGGGTCCGCCCACAGCTTGGACCTTCTCCGGAAGAGGAAGTGAGGGCAGGCAGGCCCGGCGGCAGAGCTGCGAGGTGCTGCTGGGCCGCGAGCTCGTTGTCAGAGGACTGCCTCAGCAGCGGGCCCTGGAGGTCACCGGCTTCTTCCTCTTGGGCTTGGGAGGCAATGGCGGCTTCTCGATTAGAAAAATGTGTCGGTGAAGAAGGTGTGGGTGTCGGTGAGCTCGCCGCTCTCTGAGCTTAGAGTGGACACACGACACCGCGGAAATGGTGTTCGTGGTCTCCAAGTGGGGGTCGCTGGAGCTGCGGTGACAGCCTCCTCCTACACCAGAGCCGGTGGCAGCGTCGGGAGCAGGCGGCGGCTCGCCGCTCGGCTTCCCTGAGGCCCGGCAGGCGCCGCAGTAGGCGAAGGGCCTGGCTCGGGCAGAGGGCGGGCAGCAGGACTGTATTGGCAAACTCTGGGGTGGCAGCACCAGCCCAACGCGGCAGGGTCCTTTTGGGTCTCCTCGTAGCTGGACGACAGCTGGGCAGACAGCAGGTTCACTGCGAGCACCAGCTTTGGCTCTTCCTCTGAGCTGCCATGGCCCAGTGCAGGGTCCATTAGGGTGGCAGTGGGGACCTGGGCCCGAGGGCTGGGCAGGGGCTCTGTCACTGCCACCACCATGGACTGTGCAGGGTAAGGGTGGGGGTGGGGGACCTTCTTAGAGGTGGCTCCAGGAAGCCGTCTAGGCCCCACCCAATGCTGGTGGCATGCACAATGATGAGGCCGGCTGGACGCTTCAGGGATGCGTCCAGAATGCTGAGGATTGTGGACTTCTCGTCGTTGGGTGGCTTGCGCTCCTCTCCAAGGGTCTTCTCAGGCTTCCTGCGAGCAGGCACAAGAACCCAGGCCAGGCCACGTGGGCAGAAGGCTGGAAGACGCTAGGCCTCCTCGCTCTGAGTCCCAGGCTGAACATCCACAAACTGGGGCCCAAGGCGGTCGATGTCATGGCTGTGCACGGGCATGGGGACGGGGGGGGCACCTGGGAGGCCAGAGCCAGCTCCTGGGCAGTGAGGGCCAGGGCCAGGGGTGAGCTGGGGTCCAGCGGCTTGAGGTGGCGCTCAAGGGCCCAAGGCTGGCACCAGGACTAATGGCTTCAGAGCACAGACCAAGAGGGCAGCAGCCGGTCGTGGCCGGTGGTGGAGCCGGTGCCCTGGATGCACTCATCGATGGAGTGGGCGGGGAGCTGCAGGGGGCAGCAGGTCAGCGCTGGAGACACTGCCCTCGGTGGCACCCCCCAGACAGGAATACCCTGGAGCAGCGCTGCTTTTCCAGCTGCAGGTTCTTGACTGAGCCCTGGCCGCCAGATGTCAGGTGGCAGTCATCTCCGGAGGCATGGTGGAGGCGGCTAGGGCCCGCGTTGCTTCGCATGTGGTCTTTCTTTCCCAGCTGAAGATCCTGCCATCTCAGGGCTGTCACTCAACAGCAGGGATCTGCACATGATACCACAAAAGGGGAGGTTATTGGAATTAATCAGGATTTTGAAATTGTTTTGTTTATTGCTGTTGTTTAAATTCCCAGCAGGGATTTATATTCTTATTCATCTGTGAGTAGAATGCTAAGGGTGAAGAAAATTCAGCAATAGGTCCACAGACATTTTGGGGACTATTTTTTTTTTAACCTTTCACTGTACAAGATGTCTGAGGATACACAGATAAAAAGTGTTGGTTCCTGTCTCTAGGGAGACTGCAAGCTAGAGAGAAAACACATCTATTTGAAGACTCATGTGAACTAATTTCTTGTTAATTACATTTCAACTTTATTTCCCAGTATTCCAGGGTCATTAATCTAACATCATGTGTAATGTTAATAATGATCTTCAATGGGAACTAGAAAATTCCAAGGGCTAATTAAGAATTGATGAGTTTTTAAAATCCCTTTAGCTGTTCTTGCCTCTGAGAGGATTAAATGGGGTCATCATACTGCTGTGTTTTAGCCGAGAAACTAAAACCAGCCCCAAGCATGCTTTATCACACAGTGGTGACCCATCCCAGAGCCCACAGGAAAAGTAGCCGCATCTCCCCTGCATTCATCATCTCAACATTTGCCTGTCACTTTTCCCTTCTAGGTAAACTTCCGAGGCCAAAACATCGAGCTCATCAGAGTCCGGAATCCATGGGGCCAGGTGGAATGGAACGGGTCCTGGAGTGACAAGTCAGTAGAGCTGCCCCATCTCCCTGGCTGTTTCCAGCCTGGGGTGTGTGGGGCCCGGGCGGGCTATGAACAAAAGCGTGAAGTGGGGTCGATTTGTCCTCGTTTCTCCCCTGGCTCTTATTCAGTCTCCTTTTCTGTTTCCAGGGAGCTCTTCCTCCCCTTTTGGCTTCAGGGCCCCCTGTCAGTCAAACTTATAATAGCTCTTTAACTTCTCACATAATTGTATTTATGTCAATGAATGTACTACATTCCATGGGGATATTTACTATGTTACACCTTAACTCTGATCCTGAAGGGCTTTATCTCCTATTAAATTATGAGTCACTCCAGTAAACTGCCTGCATGCAAGTGTGTGCATATGTTTTGGATAGATGGGTAAGGTGGCAATGAGTATCCTTGAAAGACTGCTAAACAGAATGCTATAAGGATCTCCCCAAAGGCCACTGACCATTGGTCAGAGGTCCAGTGGCCCAGAAGAGAAATAGAGGAAGTAGAACAGGGGATTCCTTCTGTTATAAAGCAGTTAACTGGGATTATTTACTTGCCCCCTCCCCAATTACAGAGAAATGTCTGCTTTTCTGGTATGTGTTCCCTCTTGGAAAGTGGCCCCAGAGAATCAAACCTTCTCTAAGCCATTTCTCCTCCATACCCTCTGCTTGGGGGACAGCCCTCTGCTATCCTTCCTTTCCCCAGCCATGGGGTTCCTAAGGCTCTAGGGACGCCTGAAGCAAGTCCAGAGCTTGAGTAAAATGGAGCTAGTATTTGTCCTCAGTTCAGACAAAGCTGCCAGGTCACCCACTATCAGTGTGTCCTTGTTTCTATTAGCGAGACTCCAGCATTAGGGCAGAGACTGTGGATGCCAGGCTGACCCACTACCCTCCTTGCTGCTCTTGTCCCATCTTCCCTCTCCCTTTCCTTGGCTTCTGCCTTCTCAGGACCGAGGGGCATTGGCACAGAGACTGATTTAGAGCAAACCAGTATCAACGTCTGGAAAAGAGTGGCATACCTCTCCCAGCAAAAATAGATCAGAGAAATATTGAAACTAAGATGAATGAGACCGCTTCATATCATGATGAAATTTTAGTGTTCCTCAGATTAGATAAAGCAGTCTATAAAAGGAAAACAGCTTCTCCACACTCCCCACCCAGCAAAAAATACAGAGGTAGTAATAGATGAAGCACTTTTTAACTGGGAGTCAGCATTAGGAATGAGCACCTGAGGGTAACAGCAGGACCTAGTCCTAATGCCCCCTGGGCTGCCCTCCCTGTCACAGGACAGTCGGACTAACCCTGCTTGTGCTTCAGCATGGGTGAGCCTGGAGGTCCTTGCACTGGGTGAAATAAACCAGACTCCAAGAAGGGCAGAGATTGTGTGATTCCACTTTAGGCTGCCTTGTTTTATTGCGCTGCAACACTTAATTGAGCTTCATTTGTTATTGCGTTTCTCAGATACTGAGGTTTGTTTGTTTGTTTTAATATGTTGAAGGTTTGTGGCAACCCTGTGTCAAGTAAGTCTATTGGCGCCATTTTCCCAACAGCATGTGCACACTTCGTGTCTGTCACATTTTGGTAATTCTCACAATATTTCACTTTTTCATTATTATTATATCCATTTTGGTGATCTGTGATTAGTGATCTTTGATGTTTCTATTGTAATTGTTTTGGCGTGCCATAAACTGTGCCCATTTATGGCAGCGAACAATGTCCTTAGGCCTTCCTATTCCCTGAGATACAACAATATTGAGATTAGGCCAATTAATAACCCTACAATGGCCTCTAAGTGTGCAAGTGAAAGAGGTCACATGTTTCTCACTTTAAGTCAAAAGCTAGAAATGATTAAGTTCAGTGAAGGAAGGCATGAAAGCCGAGATAGGCCAAAAGCTAGGCCTCTTGTACCAAACAGCCAAGTTGTGAGTGCAAAGGTAATTACAGTCTTGAAGGAAATTAAAAATGCTATTCCAATGAACACATGCTTGATAAGAAAGTGAAAGTCTTATTGCTGATATGGAGAAAGTTTTAGTGGTCTGGAGAAAAGATCAAACCAAGCATAACTTTCCCTTAAACCAAGGCCTAATCCAGAGCAAGGCCCTAATTCTCTTCAGTTCTAAGAAGGCTGAGAGATGTGAGGAAGCTGCGAAAGAAAAGTTTGGAGCTGGTTGGTTTACAGGGTTGAAAGGAAAGAAACCATCTGTATAACATAAAAGAGCAAGGTGAATGCCAGAGACCTGGGCTTGATTCCTAGCCCATGCACTTCCCCAAAACAAACAAGCAAACAAACAAACAAAAATTCAACAAATGGTCCTGCAATAACGGGATACTCACATGAAAAACGAATGAAACATGACCCCCACCAAACAGCTTACAAAAACAAAAGTGCATGGTAAGGCAGCAAGCTGTCTAGAAGATCTAGCTAAGCTGCTTGATGAAGGTGCCACCCTAAACAGCAGATCTTCAACACAGCTGAAACACTCTTCTATTGGAAAAAGATGCCACTCAAGACTTTCATGGCTGGAGAGGAGAAATCAATGCCTGGCTTCAAAGCTTCAAAGGACAGGCTGCCTTTCTTATTAAGGACTAATGCAACTAGGGGCTTCACGTTGAAGCCAGTGCTTATTTAACCATTCCAAAAATCCTGACACCCTTAAGAATTATGCTAAATGGACTCTGCCTGTGCTCTATCAATAGAACAACAAATATTCCTTGGATGACAGCACAACTATTTACAACATGGTTTACTGAATATTTTAAGCCTACTATTCAGGTCTGCTGCTAAAAAATATATTCCTTTTGAACTATTACCACTAGTTGACAATGCACCTGGTCTCCTAAGAGCTCTGATGGAGATATACAACAAAATTAATATTGTTTTCATGCCTGCTAACACAGCACCCATTCTGTAGCCCATGAAAGGAGGAGTCATTTTAACTTTCAAGTGTTATTATTTAAGAAATACATTTTGTAATAAATTGTGATTCCTTTGATGGGTCTGGGCAAAGTCAGTTGAAAACCTTCTGGAAAGTATTTGCCATTCTCGATGCCATTAAGAACATTTCAGATTCATGGGAGGAGATAAAAATATCAACATCAACAGGAGTTTGGAAAAAGTTGATTCCAACACACATGGATCTTTCTGAGGGGTTCAAGACTTCAGGGGAGGAATGAACCACAGTTGTGGCAGCATTAGCAAGAGAACTAGAATTAGAAGTGAAGCCCGAATATGTGACTGCATTGCTACAATCTCCTGATAAAACTTTTAACAGATGAGGAGTTGCTTCTTAATGAGCAAAGAAAGTGGTTTCTTGAGATGTAATCTACTCCTGGTGAAGATACTGTGAATGTTATTGCAATGACAGCAAAGGATTTAGAATATTATATAAGCTGAGTTGATAAAGCAGCAGTAGGGCTTGAGAGGATTGATTCCAGTTTTGAAAGAAGTTCTGTGGGCAAAATCGAACAGCTATCGATGCTATCCAACAGCATCATACGCTACAGAAAAATCTTTTGTGAAAGGAAGTATCAGTCTATGTGGCAAACTTCAGTGTTGTCTTATTTTAAGAAATTGCCACAGCCACCCCAACATTCATTAACTACCACCTGATCAGCTGCCATCAGCATTGAGGCAAGACCTTCTACCAGCAGAAACATTATGACTTGCTGAAAGCTCAGACGATTGTTAGCAATTTTTAGCAATAACGTATTTTATAATTCAGGTGTGTACGTTGTTTCTTAGACATGATGTGATGGCACACTTAATAGAGTACAGGATAGTGTAAACATAGCTTGTATATGCAGTCGGAACCAAAAAATTCATATGATTTGCTTTATTGCAGAGGTCTGGACTGAACCCACACTATCTCCATGGTATGTCCATATATAAAATGTCTAGAATAGGCAAATTCATAGAGAGAAAGTGAAACAGAAGTTACTGGGGGTTGGGGACAGGGATGGGGAGTATTGTTTAAGTGGTACAGAGCTTCTGCGTGGGGAAATAAAAAAATTTGGAAATAGATAGGCATGATGGTTGCACAGCATTGTGAATGTAACTAATGCCACTGAATTTACACTTGAAAATGGTTACAACGGAAATTTGTCTATTTTACCACAATAATTTTTCTAAGTTATGAAATACTATGAGGATTTTGTACAACAACAACAACAAAAAGCACTGCTTAACATATCAGGCTGATTTGCTGGTTATCAGCCACATAGGAAATAATGGCTCAGAGTTTTTCTCTTTCTACTCCTGCACTAGTGCTCTAGAAAGGTGTTCCTTTTGCATCTTCCCCTAGAATTTCTTGATCCCTCTCTCTGAAGTCAAGTCATGGCCTAAAGTGTGTAAATAAAGTAGCAACATCAATTATAACATGATGGTAGTGATAACTTAATTGAACCATTTGGAGGTAGCTGTGGGATCATAGAAAACACAGTGAGCTTGGAGTCAGAGCTCCTGATTTTGAGGGACAATGATGGCCCCTCAGTAGCTCTTCCCTGTGGTCATGTCTGTTGGCCTGTAAGTGTCCTTGTGTGTGTGTATGTGTAGACTGGGCAAGGCCTCTTCACAGATTGCAAATCTGAAATGAAGTCATTTACACAAAATACAAAGCATGGGGTGAATCTAAGGTGTTATTACTTTTCAAAGTGTCAGCTTATAAACAAAGAACAAGATCAAGCAGTTTGCCCCAGGTCACATGGCAAGTTGGTGGCAGACAAAGGCCTAAAGTTAGTCAACTCATGGCTTCCAATAGCATTCCATCCACCACCCTGTTGGTGTTCAATTCCTTGTGACTGTCTCATGATAATGTTCCATGGAGGACACTCACATGGTTCCGTGGGATTTTTCCCCTCAGCAGTTAATGACGTGTCCTTTTGGACCAGCCCATGTATTTGAAGGCTAGTGACTAACCAGTCTCTAAATCCCTTGGCACATTTCTGGGGACCAGGAGTAATCACTGAGCAGGACTTATTTCCTACAAAACTGACACTTTGGATTCCTAGGGAAGGTCACTCCTCTGCTGCTAAAGTCAGTGTGGTTTCAGCTGCTGTTTTATGATCCTCTCCCTAACTCTGTTTACTTGTAGTTCTTCAGAGTGGTGTTCTGTTGACCCAGCTGAGCAGAAGCGCCTATGCCATACTGCTCTCGATGATGGAGAATTCTGGTATGGTGCTTGTCAATTTTTTTCATTACTGGATTATCTGCATCACAGGTATGAATGTTCCCCATCACCCTTGAGTGTAAGGAACATCACAATTTGTTTTTTTAGAAGTCAAACACTTCTGCCTCAAATCTCTTATATCCACCTAGGCTCACAGGACATTTAATTTCAGTCATGTTTTGGGGGAACTCACTCCTCTCTGGTTTGTGTAAGAGTGCCAAGAGAGTTAGTGTCATCCAGGAGATGGGGGCAGAGCCTCTTGTGTCCGGTCCAGCCTCTCCCTCTGAGCTAGCCATCATCCAAGTCTGTATGATAAATCTGAAATCAGGTCGCTCTGATGCTCACAATGTCTATTCCCTCATGCCCAACCCAATGATGGGGGTCTTTGAAGGTGACTACCTTGAAAGCATCTAAAAAAAATACAATGAAGAGAGTAGGAAACCTTCCTAATCTGGTCTTTCCCCCGGCCTGAATCTCTGTTTAGCTGAAAATTCTTAATGAACCTTTGTCTTGAGGAGCTTTTTTCAATCTGATTTGTTGCTGTTTGAGGTCCAGAAGCACTTGATTCTTCCAACTCTGCAAGACCCCAAATTTGTGTTTTCTAGCTCTATCCCCTTTCATACTCTCCAACTCATTGATTCTTGCCTGAGCTCATCTTCTGTCTTGTAACACCCTGTTAAATATGATTACAAATCAGCACACACAAATACTCCAGCTTTTTCTATTCTCTTTCCCCAGAGCACAGCATTAGTAGGCATTTGTGCTGCCTTCAATATTCTTATAAGCAATGGTTTTACCAAATATTTTGTCAGTACACGATATGATCTTCCAGCTCCAGTATTTCTTTGTGTCTTCCCTTACTCTCTTTTTTTAAAAAATGTTTTTATTGAGAAATCTTCATATACATAGTCCATACATGGTGTACAATCAATGGCTGACAATATTACATAGTTGTGTATTCATCACCATAATCATTTTTTAGAGCATTTGCATCACTCCAGAAAAAGAAATAAACAGAAAAAAGAAAAATATTCATACATACCGTACCCCTTACCCCTCCCTCTCATTGACCACTAGTGTTTCCATCTACCCATTATATTTTACCCTTTGTCCCCCCTATTATTTTTTTTCCTCTAATTTTTTTTTACTCATCTGTCCATGCCCTGGATAAAAGGAGCATTAAATACAAGGTTTTCATAATCATACAGTCACATTGTAAAAATCATACCTTTATACAATCGTCTTCAAGAATCAAAGCTACTGGTACACAGCTCAACAGTTTCAGGTACTTCCCTGCAGCCACTCCAATACACCATAAACTAAAAAGGGATATCTGTATTATGCATAAGTATAACCTTCAGGATAACCTCTCGACTCTGAAATCTCTTAGCCACTGAAACTTTATGTTGTTTTATTTTTCTCTTCCCTGTTTTGGTCAAGAAGGCTTTCTCAGTCCCTTGATGTTGAGTCCCGTCTCATCCTGGAAGTTCTGTCCCATATTGCCAGGGAGATTTACATCCCTGACCCTTACTCTCTTGAACTCATTCCACTATAGTTTTTGCACCCACCATTCCACTGAAACTGCCCAATTGCAAAGCTGATATCAGATATTTTAGAATTTTATTATGGCAGCTCCATTCTTTAAGGTGTCAATAACATGGGATATCATAAGCTACTGTAACAAATAGACTCAATGCATAAAAACTCAAACACAATAAAGTTTATGGCTTATTTATTGTAACAGTTAAAGAGTCACATTCCTATTCTGTGGATGGTTTTCTCCATGCAGTGAATAAGGGACCCAACCTCCCTCCGTCATGTAGCTCCACCTTCCCCCATGGTCACATGGTTATCTGCATGGAGCCACCAGCAAGGGGGGTGGGGGGGAAGAGGAGATATTGGAGACAATATCCTCATTTCCTAAAAGCCTTGACCCAGAAGTAACACCCATTACACTTTACATTCCACTGGTGACAGCTAGTCATGTGGCTACCCCTAGATGAAAGGGATGGGGTGTAGCCCCTGGCCCATTCTGGTGGATGAACCTTGGTGGCCTGCTAGCCATCCCTGCCTAAAGAACCATGGGGTGGGGGAGACCCCAAGAACTCTGTAGAAAACATTCAAGGTTCTTGAGAGCTTTATAAGCTGTTGAATTGAAAAGCAGAGATAAATTTACCCTGAAGTTTGAATGCAGAGAAACTCTAGGTAACATCTGGATTAATGAATTATATAAGAAGAGCAAAAACTATTGGAGGAAAAGTGAGGTCAGGAGTTGGTATGATCACTGAAGTTGACAAATATGAGCAAGGGGTGGGCACCAAAGTTTCAGGTGAAAGCAACCTTCCACTTGCTTGTGGTTTAGATAGCCTTAAATCTCCCCCTTGAATATCTAATATTTATCTCAAACTTATTGTGTCCAAAACTGAATTCTGGAGATTCTCACCCATGCTTGCTCCAACCACAGCCTTCCCCATCTCTGTCCTTCCAGTTGCTCAAACCAAACATCTTGGGTTCATCCTTTGTTCCTTTCATTCTTTCCTCCCCCTATTCTAATCCATTAGCAAATCCTCTTAAGATCTACCTTTAGAAAATGTCTAAAATATGACCACTTTTTACTGCCTCCTCTGCTACCAGCCTGGACTGAGCCACCCTCATCTCTTACCTAGACTATTATAAAAACTTCCTAGCTGGTATTTCTGCTTCTATTTTTACTCCCTGAAGTTTTTTTCTCAACAAAGCAGCCAGAGACTTATTTTAAATCTAAGGTGGATCATGCCACCCTCTGTTCAACACCTATCAAAGGCTTTCCATTTCCACAGAGTAAAAGTCAAACATCCTTATGATGACCTAAAGACCCTACACATCGGACCCACCATACGTTAGGAATCCTCTCTCTTGCTGATATCCTCACTCACCCTGTGCTTGTCTTATTGGACTTCTTGGTGGACTTTGAGCCCATCGAGCACATACCTGCCCCAGGAGCTTGCTGTCATCTATTTTGTCCAGCGTCTCATGCTCAGGTCTCCTCTCAACACTCACCTTATCAGTAAGGCCTTCCCTCACCTATTTAAAATAGCTCCCCACCCCTACACTTCCATCCTCTGCCCTACTTTATTTTTCTCTGTAGCACTTATATACAGCCAACTTAATACTTTTACCTCTGTTTTTGTGTTTTCTGTCTCTTTGCACTAGAATATAAGCTCCTTGAAATGAGTAGGCATTCAATAAATATCTGTTAAACAAATGAATGAATGAATTACATCTTCACTACCACTCTTCTACACATTGGTTCCCTCTACCTTGTTTGCAGGATGGCATATAAGGATTTCAAGTCCTATTTTGACAAAGTAGAGATCTGCAACCTCACTCCTGATGCCCTGGAGGATAATGCTCTCCACAAATGGGAGGTGACAGTCCATCAAGGAAGCTGGGTGAAGGGCTCCACTGCTGGGGGCTGCCGCAATTTCCTGGGTTGGTAGCTTGCTTGTCACTCTCTCTGCCATTCTCAAGTGTCCCAGGGACATCAAAGGGATCTATGGCTCAGAAGGTTAAGAACCAGAACCATAGAGAAAGCCAGAAATGTGGAGTTAGTTTGATCTCAAAGATGGCTGGGAAATAAAAGTTGCAGAGATTTTAATAGGAAGAAGTTGGATGTGAACTACTCAGGAAAACTTCCTTGTTTTATTCCTTAGGTTATTTTTCATTACAAGTAATAGAAAACCCAACTCACACCAGTTTATCAATAAAAAAGATTTATTGGCCTACATAATTGAAAAGTTCAGAGAAGTAAGATGGGTTTCAAGTACAGTTCTCTCATGGCTGTGGTTCCATTTGTTTGTAATTCTTTTCTCCCCTCTTTCCTGTTGACTTTTTCCTGACTATTTTTATCATCACACGAGCTGCCAGCAGCATCCCGGGCTTCCTGGCCCTTATTCACATGCACAGAGAGAGTTCCTAGGGATCACCAAACTAAGGTTCTCAACTTCCCTCTCATTGGAAGTTCCTTGAGCCAGTACAACATGGAGGAAACTGTGGGTTGATGGGCCTTGTTCAATTCCTATGGCAAGAGGGATTAGCAGAGACCAATCAGCGTTTAGCCCTGGAACTGAGAAAGAAGTCAATCCTGCTTAGATTGCTTGGCCATTAAACAGTGGGTGGAATGGATGCTGAGGGGCCATCCACAAGCCCATTGCATTCTCCACTGAAATGCTAAATGGAAAAAAAAATAGAAAGGAGCCAACTTTCGCAGGCGAGAGGCTGAAAAATATATTTTAAAAGATACATGGGATATGGTCCTAAAGAAAAGAAGAAGGAGATGTTTTGCATTTTCAAAACAGATTATAGAAAATAGGGCAGAAGGGCCAGGGGGAATGCTGAAAGGAACAGAAAGGGAAGAAACTATTTTCTCCAGTTTGGATGGATGGGGGGAGGGATTGGAGTGGATACTGTGGGGGGAGGGTGGGGGCGGAGAGAGAGTGTGTCCTTCATTGTTGTTTAAGGAAGGAAAAAATAGGCTGTCTCTTTCAAATGGCAGATACCTTCTGGACCAATCCACAAATAAAATTATCCCTGACTGAAAAAGATGAAGGGCAGGAGGAGTGCACTTTCCTTGTAGCCCTAATGCAGAAAGATCGGAGAAAACTCAAGAGATTTGGAGTTAATATGCTGACCATCGGTTATGCCATTTATCAAGTATGTGGGAATCACACTGCTCTCCATAAGCCAGTTCTAAATTCTTGGTTCCTCCTCTACCGCATTTCTCATTCTCGCTGGCCAGTCCCCAAAATGTGTGCAAAAAAGGAAAAAGAGAGCCTCCTCTTGCTTTTTCACTGCAGTACCCTGGCAAAGATGAACATCTGAACAAAGACTTCTTCAGATACCATGCTTCTCAAGCCAGAAGCAAAACGTTCATCAACCTTAGAGAAGTCTCTGACCGGTTCAAGCTGCCCCCTGGAGAGTACATCCTGATTCCCAGCACTTTTGAGCCACATCAGGAAGCTGATTTCTGCCTGAGAATTTTTTCAGAGAAGAAAGCCATTACCCAGTGAGTAACAGGATCAAGAATCATTCTTCATTTAGAAGTCTGCAGGGTGTTGGAACTGTGACCAACTGAGAAATAAGGCAGGAGGGTGTCTTAGCTTATTTGCAGAGTGCATGCACTTCCATTTTAACTCAGTTCTCCCTTCCTCAAACAAACCATTAAAAAGTTTACTTCTCTAACTGCTCCCAGAATCACATTCACGAGTCCTTCATATTTCAGACCTGATTACCAAGAAACTTCCCGGGGAGGGAGCCCCATTTAGGAGTGTTGGCTTTATTTCTCTCCATGATGAAGGGGATATACTTCAAGTTCAAAGAATGACGTGTTCTTTCAACTCCTGTTTAAACAAATGATGACAAGTCTGCCTCCCATTTTACATGTACAACATGTTCTGCCACCTCTCCCTTGCAGTATCTTAGCAAAATTATTTCGTTATCATTTACCTCTAAGAAAAAATTCCATTACTTCCCATTTGCCATTGGTCACTCTATTACAGAAGAAAAGAGTGGTTCAAGATACAAAAGTCCATTCGTATTCCCAATGGAGGCATTTTAGTGATTGTAGAAAATGGCAAAATCCACTAGTTATGTATGTGAAGTAGATAAATCCCCAATGCAGAATTGAACAAGATAGAGACAAATGCCAATACATTCTGCTCTAGTTTTATCTTTTGTTTAGTGAGGTAGAGCTGGATTGTTGTACACTGAAAATACTTCAAATTACAAAGTTTGAGTGGGTTTCCTGGGCTGACTTCAAAAGGCATGGTTCGGGATGGGAGAAAAAACATGGAACTATTAAAGTTTACCATCAAGGAACCCCCTGATACTGTGTTGAACTTTAGGGACACCCGACTCAATAGGCCATGCCCTTGATCTTGAGGCTTACTTTTGTGGAGCTTATGTAGGTAGCAGAGAAGCTTAGCCTACCTATAGGTAGACCTAAGAATTACTTCTGGAGGACCTCTTTTTTTGCTCAGATATGGACTCTCTCTCTCTGTCTCTCAAAGCCCAACTCTGGAAGTGAAATCATTGCCCTCCCCCCTAAGTGGAACATGACATCCAGGGGTGAAAGTCTCCCTGGCATTGTGGGAGATGACTCCTAGGGATGAGTCTGGCCCTGGTACTGTGGGATCAACAATTCCATCCTGACCAAAAGGGGGGAAAGAAGTGTAACTAATAAAGTATCAGTGGCAGAGAGAGTCCAAATAGAGTTGAGAGGCTATTCTGGGGGTTACTGTTATGCAAGCTTCAGTTAGACATTGCTACCTGTCATAACCTGCCAACTCCCAATCCAGGACCATTTCAGCCAATCCTAAAGAACACCTAGGGCAATATATAAGATTCCACAAGGGTTCCATGCATTACAGTAACTTTCCAGAAACATACAACCTCTAAATGGGTTCCTGGACCAGATAAGTCCTAAAACCTAGAGGGCCCAGCCTCTCCAGAGCATCAGAGAGTTCCATCTCCCTACCCCATTTTATTGACAGTCGCTTCCAATATGAAAAAATTAGAATGGCCATAGCCCAAACACCCCTAAAGAGAGGGATAGAAAGATCAAAGTTGATGGTGGAGTTATAAAACAAAAATAGGATTTAACAAATGAATATGATTGCTGAATCATTGAATTGATCTCTTTTAGTCTCCAGTATCTTAGAGTAGCTGGAAGTAAAAACCAAAAGTTATGGAATTGTAACCCATGTCAAATTCTAAAATATGTTCTACAGCTAAAAAAAAAAAAAAAGTTTGTTTCTTTCTCTTGTGCTAAGTATAAGCAATAAAGCCCTTAATTTTTAAAAACTCTGCTGGAAAATTTTTCTCCAACATTTTCCAGTATCCTCATACAAGCTGAGGGTGAATTACCTTTTGTTCACACAAAGGCACACCATATAGGATTCATGCAATTTGATCATCTTTTGTGGGTGACAAAAACAAGGGAGAGAAAGCTGGTCTCTGCCAGCCTGTGCTTCATGGTCTTTGTCCCATTGGTGGGTGGAAAGGTCAGAGTCCCTAGTGCTTATACATGGCTTGTACATGGCAAAGCTAACTCCATCCTCAGATTTGCCCTGACCAAGACACTTTAATCTACTAGAATGCTGATCATAATAATCAACTCTGCAGCTCCGTAATAGAAGATCTACGTAGCTCTGTTTATATCAGTTTAGCTCTTACAAGGAGGGTCTCAGTCAAGATAAAAATTCTAAAAAGCTCATGTTGTGTGTACCTACAAGATCAGAAGGAAAGGAATGACTGCTGCATCAATATTATTGTTTGCTTATTTGTATTCCTTTTGAGTTTTTATTAGTTTTTCTTTGGGAAAGCTTCAGGTTTTGATCTGTAAGATTAGATTCTTCCAAAAGTTTTTAGCTTCAACAATAGCTCTTCCTCTCAGTATTAGTACTACCCAAACACTGCAGGTTCCCTTAAATCTGTAAACAGCAAATATATATACACATATGATTACATCACTTTTCCTCTTTTTCTCAAACATAAGCACACACACGTGCATGCCTCCTCCTCCTCCGGTGAAATAACAGTTTTCCATCTATGAGGAGGAGTAAAAGGGTAAAGGATGCAGCTTTCAGGGGTACTTCTTTTGCTTCTGACTCAACTTGCTCTGTAACCTTTAAAAATTCTGCCAGAATGACTAACTTTAATAGGCTGAATGACTGGTCTCCTACAAATGTCTATCTGTTCTCCCTAATCTCTAAAGGGAGTATATTATGAAATAGAAACTGCTTTGTTTCTGAATCCTTGGAGATTCTACAGCTCTACCAAGCTCTTCATAAATATCCTTAGTTACAGTTCAGCGAGGGGATAGGAAGTGACTCTTCAGCTTCTTACATTTCTAGAAACCCAGAATTCACACATTCTTCTTTGGGTAATGGCTACACCTGCTTCCATCTTAATTGCAGGCTGGTCAGAGTCTGAGCCTTCAGGGGTCAATGCATGGGATCTACAGTGAAATGTAACTGTCACTAGATAAAAAGGACATTAATGGGACAATATTTCTGGGCCATTTAGTTGTGCAGATTCCAATTAGAAAATTAATCCATAATTGAGTCAGCATGTTTTCTGCCTCTTCAGGGACATGGATGGAAATGTAGACATTGACCTGCCTGAGGTGAGTTTTCTGATGTTGCCTTTGGAGATGGGACTCAGCAAATGGCCTGGAAACCATCCTTTTAACCCTAGTGTTATTTAAAACTGTAAAGTTCAAGGAATAGTTATTTACTATCAGGTAAGTATCTGTGGTTCTAACCTCTTAGAGAACAAGATTTATGCCTTCTAAATCTCTTATATCCAACAGGACCCAGCAGAGGACAATGTTAGTACTTAGTATAAAGTTCTATTCAGTGTGATCTTTCTCTTTGCTGCCATCTTCCTCCATTCTTTGAGTAGTGATTGCTGCTTCTGAAAGGGATAAAATATCTTAAAAATCTATTTTATTCAAGAAAAAGAATAGATAAAAAGAAAAATGTGGGGGGCAGGTAAATTCTTTTGCTGTGGACTCAGTTCTATCCTGTGTGTGCTGCAGGGACAGGAGTGGCAAGGATTTATACATGTGAAAAGGGCTGTAAGACTTTCAAGAGGTGCTGAGGTGTCAACAGGAAAAGTCTTCCACTTCAGGGTCAACAGTGATCTGATTTGGGGACGGAACTTGCTGTTCCTTGCTGCCCTCCCTGGGTTGAGATTTATTTACAAGCCAAAAATAACGATTTACTGAACTCTTTCCATACACCAGGCAAAGGGCTCAGAAAACAGGCTCCTCAAAGATTTTATCATCTATTAGGAAAGATGGTTAAACAAACGATTACAGTCATGGATAGTGAGTATTCTAGAGTACAGGAGGCTATGAAAACCCCATACCCAGACCTTAATCTAGTCTAGGGATGTAGGAAAGCTTCCATTCACCTTCATACCTGTAAGGCAAGGAAGGCTCAGTGAGCCATACAACGAAGGTCCTTCTAGACTCTCGCCTTCTAAAGATCCCTTGCAAGGAATCCAAGGCTGCCATTCCTAAAGCTACAGACAGCAGCCAGTTCATTTGAGCTCAGTTAAACAGCACATATCATAAGGAGGGTGACATACAGCTAGGGGTGGGAGGTCCCAGGTTCTCACATTGAGGCACCGTCTCCACCTGGGTCCCTACCTTCTTGCTATTTCTTTGAGAAGGCAAATGTCAAGTTTCTTTTTCATGGGTCCAGTTCAAATGCCTTCGGTTATTTTTTTAGCCTCCAGAGCCAACGTCTCCTAACCAAGAGACAGAGGAGGAGCGGCAGTTCCGTGTCCAGTTTGAACGGATCGCAGGCAAGGTATACTGCACCCTTACCCCCAGCACCCTTGGTATGATTGAGTAGTTGCCAGCCCCCAGAACTCAGATGCAGAGCTGAGGGGGTTGAATGTAACCAATGATGTTTGTCAGCACCACCTTCTCAGAGCATAAATGATCTTGTTGCAAAATAAGAACAGCCCATGTTATTTGGGAGGCCCCAAAGATTGCATTGCCCAAAATACCTCCTCTACCAATCTGCCACTGTTACTGAGGCAAGGAAAACAAAGAAACTCAAAACTGGCCCAGAAACCTTCTATCAGAGGCTAGAGAAAGTCCTAAAATGTTTGCTCCTTTAATTCCTGTCCAGAAATCCTTGCCATTGGAATGCTACCTCTGATCTGGTGGATAATGGAGTATTTTTCAGGGAATATACCATTAAATTGCAAACACATTACCTGAGAGAGAATCACCTGGGTAGAGTGTAGTTTTGTCCATTAACACCAAAAGAGTGCCCAGGTATGGCACAACTGCTAGCCTAAGGAGGACAAGCCCAGAGTCAGCCACAGATGTCTGGGAAGAAGAGAAAATCTGTCCTTTGATATCCTTTTGTCACTGCCCCCTCCTCCATTCTCTACCCTCTCTATTGCCCAGCTTCCTCATTAGGGGCCCTTGCTACTCTGGCATCCTGGTCTACCTGTGGTCAGACCTCACACAGCTCCGTGGTCCTTTCCCCCGTTCAGGCCCCTCCTTTCTAGATACTGTCCTAGCTGTGCTTCTTGGTGCCTCAGTAGGCTGCCACAAATAAAAGTAGCTGATAAACTAATTCATGCCAAGGTGCTAATGACTACAGTAGCTTCCTTTTTTCCCTGGATGGAGCTCCTGAACTATAAAAAAGATTGCTTTGGGAGATGATCCCTAAATCTGGGGCGGGATGAATCTCAAATGGGAGTTTTAGGGACTAACACACAGGTAGATCAGGGAGACTTAGAGAGGACAGATTGGAGTAAAGAACATCAGAAACCTGTGTGACTTTGCATAAACCACCCCAGGAAAAGTGATTTCTTATTGTTCCTAGGGCTTTCAACCATGGGCAAGGCAGAAGTGTGGTGATGGGAGGGAAGGCCAGGTTGAAATCCCAGCTTCAGTGCTATGGGGTGGACTGGCCTTGATCAAACCCAGCAATGAAGAGCTTTGACTAGTTGAGGAGCTACAATGAGGTAGGGGCAGAAGTTGCCAGGAATGGAGATCCAGGGTTTGGAAAAGACAGGAGGTGGGGAGGGTGGAATGTTACAGAACATCGATTTAACCTTTTTGGAGGCAGGGGGTGGTATATGGTTCAGAAATCGAACCTGGGTCTCCTTCATGAAAGTGGGCATTCTAACCACTGAACTACCCATGTACCCCCTCATTTAGTTATTTTTTTAATTTTTTTATGCACCTCAGAATGGAGTGCAGGCCTTCCAGGCTCTAGTTGTAGCTCTTGCACTAACTAACTAGACACATTACTCCATCTCCTTCTACCTCTGTTGTATGGAGGCTCATCTGAGCCTCACCAAGGCTTATCATCCAAAACAGCCATTCCCCAGACCTCAGAATCTTCTGAAGTGGAACCTGGGCAGGCATACTCAATGGGTGATTCCATTGCACATTGATAGTTCAAAAGCCTGGACAAAATTCTCAAAATCAGGGCAATTCATACTTTAATGGGCATAAAAATTACCTGGGCATCCTGTAAAAAATGCAGATTCTTCTTCAGTAGGTCTGAGGTGGAGCCTGAGATTCCCCATCACTAAAAGAAGCTGAAGCTGAGGACCTCAGTGGACCTCATTTGAATAGCAAGGCCTTACATCAGTAGTTCTGAAATTCGCCCTTAGATGTTTTAAAAATAACCAATGAGCCAAATTCCAGGTATTCTGATTGGAATAGCCCCGGGGGGTGGGCCCCAGAGATGAGAATTTTTTAATGCTCTACCCGTGATTCTACTATACAGAAGCTAGCAGAGTCAGACCAGTTTTCCCAAACTTCCTCAAAAACTAGAATCATTTGGGGGCTTTACAAGCAATTCAGCAAATGAGTCCTATCCTCAGAGAAGCTTGGGAGGTACTGGCTTGTCTTTCTCAGTTGTCAACAGTCTTTCTTGGAGTTGGCCTCAGCACCATCCCTGAGAAGGCAAGAAGGGGTTGCTCCTACCCAGAAAGGGATGGTGACTTGCTGCAGACTCTCAAAGGCCTCATCTGTCACTGGAGCCAAATAAAGTTCAGAACTTAGAGAAACCCTAACAAATAAGATGTGATGGGTCATATAAAGCAACTGTCTCCACTTCAACAGGACATGGAGGTAACAGCAGAGGAACTTGAATATGTTTTAAATGCTGTGCTGCAAAAGAGTAAGTGTTCACACCCCTCCTGGTCACAGGGCTTCCCATGGGGAGGTAGGACAGACACACTGCTGCTTGGGTCTCCTCTAGCTCCATCCTACCCCTCAGAGTGGCACACCCATGTTCCAGGACTGACTCTTATATAGGCTTTTTTTTTTTTAAGTATGAAGTCTGCTTTTATTGCATTGTACTTGGCAAAGAGTTTGGTTATATCAGTGATAGAAAAATGTAGAAACAAGTAAGTGTGAGAAGCCAAGTTCTATATGGAGGTGCTCACGGAAGGATGTTATGAAATGTTTGGAAATGGGTGGGCATCAGCAGATATAGCTCCAAAAGGATAGGGAAATCCTATGATGAAAACTGTCTTATTTTCTAGATCCTTTCATGGCCAATCTATCAGCTTCTTCATTGCCTTTGATGCCACAATGACCAGGAACATATTTCCATTGAATGTCCATTCCTTGGGGAGCTGG
Organism: Myrmecophaga tridactyla; assembly: GCA_004026745.1. NCBI lineage: Eukaryota > Metazoa > Chordata > Mammalia > Pilosa > Myrmecophagidae > Myrmecophaga > Myrmecophaga tridactyla. The sequence continues at coordinate 39,350 of PVIY010015883.1, forward strand.
ATCAGTCTTCTCAAAATCTTCTCTGTTGACGACATCCCTTCTGGAAGCTGTTTTCCATCCATTTTCTTTCTAGTTACCAATCCATTCTGTCTCATGCCTTTGATGACAAACTTGCTCTTTGCTCCAATAATGAGTTTATCTGGGTTTTGGCTCTTCACTTGCTCAGTTGCTTTGTGGGCTGCCTGCAGTTGAGCTCTTTGGTTTGTCTGTTATCCAGAAATCCTCTCACTTACATTTAGAGGATTGCCAGGTCCCCAGTAGACTCCAAATCCTGCTTTTGCACCATCTCTTCCACTATTTTTGCTGTTGCCATCTACATAAAAGTTGGAGTGCAGTCTTGGCCCCTACCAGAAGTCTGACCCCATCAACCCCAGGAAATCATGTCGTCCTTTTCCAATTGGATGGCTCAGCGTCGTCCTGGTATCCAGCTAGGGGGTGTCTTTGGTCTCCCTTAAGTAGGCTTTAAAATAGAATTCATTGTTTATTTCCTGATTAGAGAAATGACATAGGTTTACTGGAGAAAATTCTTAAAAATGCAGAAAAGCCTAATGACAAAGATAAAACTCACGACTGATCTCATCACTGTTAAATAACCACTATTAACATTTGTTAACACAATTAATTGGTATTAAATTATAGATATAATTTCATTTATATTTTTACATAACAGCTTTGAGATACAATTCATATACTATATAATTCACCAATTTAAAGTGTACAATTCATTTGTTTGTTCACGGAGTTGTGCAACCATCACCACAATCAATTTTAGGGCATTTGATCACTTCTCCCCACCAAAATAACCATACCCATTAGAAGTCATTCCTCATTTACCTCTAGACCCCACCGCCATCGCATGGCCCAGTCCCTGGCAGCTGCTAATCTACTTTCTGTCTCTAGACATTTACTATTCTGGGCATTTCATATAAGTGGGACGATAGGATATGTGATCTTTGGTGACTGGCTTCTTTTACTTAGCATAATGTTTTCATGGTTCGTTCATGTTGTAACATTGTCAGTACTTCATTCCTTTTATTGCCAAATAATATTCCATTGCATGGATATATAGCCAGTCATCAGTTGATGGGCATTTAGGTTACTAACACTTTTTGGATAGTATGAATAACGCTGCTATGAATATTCATCTACAAGTTTTTGTGTAGACATATTTTCATTGCTCTTGGGTATATAGCTAAGAGAATTGTCAGGTTAGCGTTTAAACTTTGGAGGAAGTGCCAGACTGTTTTCCAAAGCAGCTGCAGCATTTACTTTCCTACTAGCCATGTATAAGGGTTCCAATTTTTTCAAAAAGTTTAAATCCTTCTTTTTTAACTTGACTTTTATGAGTATTTCCCCAGATCATTAAATATGCCCCAAAGCATAATTCCTTAGGATTGTATAATATTCCATTATGTATACATATAATTTATTGACCAAACTCTTTCATTGGTCTTTTTTTTTTTTACTGTTACAAATAACCTGATAATAAAACCCTCATTTGTAATTTTGTGCCTATCTGATTGCTTGAGATTCTTGAAACTAAATAAATGGGTGGAAATGTCTAAGGCATTTTTCACATTTTGCAAAGTTTTCCTCCCAAAAGACCAATCTGTTTTTGTCTCACCCACATTGTAAGAAAGTAGCTGGCCACCCAGATCCAGCACACTGTTAGAGTTTGATAGATGGGAACATAGGTTTATTTTCATCGAGGGTCATCTGAATTCTGCTTTCATGTGTGATTTCAGAAAAAGACATCAAATTCAAGAAGCTAAGCCTGATTTCCTGCAAGAACATCATTTCTCTAATGGACGTATCCTTCGAAGTACTTGAGAAGAAATAACTTAGTGCTGGGCTTATACACAGATGAGTTTGTCTCCATGCAGACTTCCCTAAAATGCACATCCTTACCAATAGCGTAGTCTTTGCCACAGAAAATAACCAAAAACTGAGAGCTTCCTGGTGTTATAATTGGAAAAGCATCAAGAGAGCCAAGACCCAAGGCTCTCTTCAGTGGGGGGAGTGGTTTTCCAGGGAATTAGGGATTCTTGTTGCTACTTTAGGATTCCATCCAAGGGGGATGAAGGATTCTATTTTTGCATTTTTGAGGATCTTCTGACTCCACACACACCCCTGTCTTTTTCCCTCTTCAGAGATTCATGGTTTAATAATTAAAACCATCACACCTTTTGTGTCACCTTATATCAGTCCCGGGAGAGTTTCCCTGTCTCGTTGCATCTTTTCCTCTAAAGTCCCCCCAGGGGTCCCCTGAGGACTCTTTGATTGAGGTACTCCTAATGTCTTCCTTAACCCATATGGGCACAGACCAGTGGCAATGGAAAACTAGAATTTGATGACTTCAGAGTGTTCTGGGACAAACTGAAGAAGTGGACTGTATGTAACCATGTCCACTGCTTGACCTCTGGGAGACGGCCAAGAAGCCTAGAGCTAAAATGGAGTTTTAAAACTAAGATTTTAATAATTCACATGTTAAAAATTCACCATTTTAAAGCAATTTTAAAGTTTCAAAGTACATTTTAAGGTGTACAGTTCAATAGTTTTTATTCAAAAGGTTGCACTACCATCACCACAATCTAATTCCAGAGCATCTCCATCACCCCAAAAAGAAATCCTGATCCTATTAGCAGTCACTCCCCACCACCCTGCCACCCTCAGCCCCTGGCAATCTGAAGGCCAAGGTACTACAAGCTAGATAATTTGTATTTGAAAGTTGGAAAAGGAAAGAAATTCTAATACTTTTGGAGGTCCCATAGTGCTTTATTTAAAAGATAAAACACCAAATTCTTTTGGAGGGTCTCATCCCACCCATTAATTTCCAGTCCCTTTTGAGAAATTTCTCCTCCTGGTTGGCAGATCCCCTAGTTAAGATGGTTGATATATCTCTCTCTGCCAAAGATCAACATTCTCAAAGTCTCTGCTCTCCTCTCCTCTAGAATCTGTTCCTTCAGTTTGATGCTGACAAGTCCGGTACCATGTCCTCCTATGAGTTGCGGGTGGCTCTGAAAGCGGCAGGTAGGGAAAGCATTGGGAGGTCATGTGAGGGTGACTGGTGGCTCAGAAGCTGTGGAGTTTTGACCCTGGCCACGACTGGCTCCAGCCCCTGAATTGTCACTCAGAGGAGGGGATGAGTCTTCTCACCACTGCCTCAGAAGGTTTGCCTTTGACCCAAAGTGAAACTCCAAGTATTTGCTTTTCTTTAAGGTCACACCAGGTTTCAAATTCAGGACTCCTTGACTCCAGGGCCTGGATTTTAAACCACTTTGCAATCTTGGTGGGACTTTTAAAAATGTATCCAATGAGAAAGAGCTTAGGCTGTCCTCCAGAGGCCTCTCACTGGGGACATTCTGGCCAAGCTGCATTGTGCAACTCTTTGGTGGCAATCTGCCTTTCCTCCAGACCTCTCATTTCTGCATTCAGGTGGTTTCAGGTGGCAATCCTGTGACTTTGGGGTTAATGATGAGAACCACTGTGGATCCTGCTCACATAAACTGCACTCCTCTGCTGCACCGTGGCCAGGTCCCTTGCTTTGTTAGCAGCAGATTCTGAATCCAACCTGCATTATTTCATCATAATTTACACCCTGCTCCTTTTCACAAAGGATTGATTCCAGGTGGTATTTCTAATCCTCTATCAGTCATGGCATGTCAGTTCGATTCTGTATTTCAACTTTCCTTTTGCATATAGCCATGGTTTTGGTTGCCACTCTCCATCCCAAAGCCCTTGCCAAGCTGTGGAGGGTTTCTCACAAAGCATGCATCATAGATATGCCCCCTGATTCCTACTGAAGATTGTAATCCAATTCCCTCCCAGGTAAATCAAACATCTGGAAACATTTTCAGCTTCATAGTCTAATAAAGGGGCAGAATGTACAAAATTGGGACTCTCTTAGAAAAATCTGGTTTCTGTATGGGTAAGAAGAAAATGTGGAAAGTACCAGATGAGGATCTCATTTTCTTTGGGCTGGAGACTTCATTTCCAGGGCAAAAGGGACTGAGAATTGGGCAAGTGAGTCCTTCAGAAAGGACTGCTATGACCATGTCTGCCCTGGTCTCACTTGCTGAAAGGCAAGGAGCAGGGAGGAGAACACCCCCACTCTCCACCGCCTCCAGCCCATGGAGGGCACAGCCTGATGGGCCCCCTTCTGGCTGACTGAGGGGACAGGGGGACCGTGGGTGGGTCTCCAAACAACACTGTGAACATTTCCTGGGAAGTGTTGACTGAAATGAAGGGGCAGGGGAGTGCCTCCTAAGGGTATTGGCTAGAAATCAGAGCATTAAATGCTGGAGCAGAGGGGGCATTGTTTTATCTAAACCCCTCATTCAACAAATGAAGAAACTGAAGCCCAGAAGAGTTAAGCAACAGGTCCAAATTCACTCCATGGCTGGTGCAGTATTGTTACTGGACAAAGACTGTGGATTCTTTTGCCCAACACACTCAATAACCAATTCTTGAGACACCGGGGTTTCAGAGAGAGAAAGAATTTATTACTAGGTGCATAGCAGGAGAGCAGATGGCCTCGTGGCCCAAAATCTATCTCCCTGAGTTTAGGGGGTTCAAGGTTTTTAAGGATTTTAACAAGGGAAGATGAGGTCATTTCAAATAGCAAGTTCAAAGCAGAAAAGGAGACAGTCTTATCATTATAATTTCAATAGGAGAACATAAGCTGAAAGGAGGGAAGGCAGAGCCATCACTTCAGTACTAAAGGCCTGAGCCAAAGGAAGGGAGAAGTCATCTTTCACTAGCCGCAGAGCCCAGCTGATAGGATTTACAAATATCTGGAGCTGAGGCCAGTTCATGGCTGACTTCAAATTCTTCATTAGCATTAGGGCCTTTGCCCTATAAGAAATGACCAGAAAAAGGGAGTAACAGCTTTTACAGTCACAGAGGCACAAGATAAAGGCTTTTACAATCATTTCAGAAATCAGGGCAACTGAATTTTGGTTTAGGGATTTCAGATATTCTCTCTGCCTACTCCGATATACCAAGAAAGCAAAAAGGAGTATCTATATAAAAATTCAGTGATCGAATTGGCCCTTAAATCCTAATTTCTTGGTTACAGTATCAGGGCTAAATTCCAGGTCTCCTGGCTCCCAGCTTAGCATTCTCATTCCATTGGGATGTGTGTGAGCCACTGGCCTGGGGTCATTTACTATATACACAGCAATGCCTCTGGAAAACATTATTTCTAAAGCCCCAGCACCTCTGGGTTAAAATGTCCTTGGGAAATATATATATGCTGAGTGTCACTGTTAGAATCCTTAAGATAAGCATTCTCTGGTAAAGACTCAGCAAGGATATAAAAAGGTAGGGAGTGAGCTCAAAAGGAAGAGCTAGAGGGGAGACACGTTAAATTCCCCCAGATGAAGCTTCCTGGAAAGCCGGCAAATCCCTGTGGGTGATGTTGGTGTCAAAACCAAGACTATGGACTCCTTAAACCCAGAAGCTGTTTTTCTGGTATGACTATGAGTTCCCCAGCACCCAACCATCCCAAGCAAGTAGGCACTCTCAAACCTCATTCAAACCTAAGACCGTGGCTGCCTGGGTTTGGGGAACTCACGCCACGCAGGGGGAGCTTTGATTGCTGTCCGTGGGTTTACTGCCAGACCAGTGCTGCTCAGTGTCGGGACTGAAAGGAGGCAACAGGGAATTAAGAAAGAAAGACAAGAGACAAAGACATAGTTAAAGCTGGGGCGGGGTGGGACTCTGAGCTCTGATGGAGACTCAAAGACCCTAAGAGGTTCAGCACTGTTTATTTTAGAGGGCTGTGAGGTAAAGAAAGTAACAAAAGTGCAACTAAAGAGTGAGAAAGGAGGAAGGCTGAACCATCTGCTTCCCTGTGCCTAGATGAGTCAAAAGTTACACACATCACCCAAGGCCTCCTTCCCTCACAGACTTGCAGCTTTGCAACACTTTAGTCTTTTCAGGACATCAGGTGCCTATTCCCACAGAGACAGCTTTGCTATATCCCTGCAGCCAGCATGTGACCTCTGTCTCATCCGGGTCTGACAGTTTACCACTCCTAGCTGGCAGGGCGCTCCCCAGAGGGTACAGGAGCTTGGGGCTCAGATGTGGCAGCTCCTGTGCTTCTCCCTTTCCCACCGCAGGCTTTCAGCTGAGCAGTCACCTCCTGCAGCTGATGGTCCTCAGGTACGCAGATGAGCAGCTCCAGCTCGGCTTCGATGACTTCCTCAACTGCCTGGTCCGGCTGGAGAATGCAGGCCGTAAGTGCCCAGCAGGGCTGAGAGGGTCCAGCTCCCTTAGGGACAGTCTACCTCAGGGCATCTTCAGTCACCTGCCATGAGTGAGCAGCAACCAACCTGCCAAAAATTACGTCGAGGACCACAAAAAAGGCATCGCTTGGTTTAGGTGGATATGTATGGTCAATTAAGGGGTTAGAATTTGTGAGTCTTCTCGGTAATGCGTTACTTTTAATTTTCTTTCTAGGAGGATGGCAGGGTAGGGGTAAGGGGCCATGCCTCATAGCTCTTCGGGCAAAGGAAAGGCTCATCAGGTTAAAAGGTCAAATCCCGTCATAGCATACAGCATGAGAAGAGTCTCTCTCTGCATGAGACCTTCTACAATGCTCACCTTATCATAAGAGGCTCTTAAAGATAGAGCAGCTTTCAAGAGTTACGCAAAATCTTGTGCACATGGGCTTTTTTTCCAGGAGTATCCATAGATTTCTTGGGCTTCTCCAAGGGAGCCCCCAAAAGGTAACCTGCAAAACGTTAAGAACCTCAGCTTCAGGAAAATAGTGAGGTTTCAGATGCTAAGACAAATACGGGGGAGATGTTGTGGATCTGGGAGCAAGCTGAAACATCACAGATGACAGCAGGTGCCACCCACGTCCAAGGTCACCAACCTGCTGCAATCGCAGGAATTCTAGAAGCTTTGACTTAACTGCGAGAAATCCCTGTTCACCATTTGTTTTCCACTTGGTGGAGCAGCGCCCTCCCAGGCTTCTCAGACAAACCCCGCCCCTGGGAAATCATTTAAACTGTTGGAGGAATGGTCTCTACAGTGATGCCTTTCTCATCTGTCTCATACCAGGGGTCTTCCAGGCGCTCAGTACAAAGAACAAGGAATTCATTCATCTCAATATAAATGAGGTATGGCCAAGCCAAGCCCTCCGTTCGCGAATTCAGCACAGGTCCTGACAGAGCACAAGCCCTATAAACATTTGCTGAATGCAACAGGGTTTGATGTACTGGTTACCATTCAGGTGCGGGTGTAATAATAATAACTAATATTTTAAAGATGCTCTGCATTTGTGATCAATTTAACCATTCCAGTAATCTTATGAGGTAAGTACTAATTTATCCCCATTTTACACAGGTAGAAACTGAGGTATAGAGAGATTAAATAAGTCACCTTGAATAGCGTGAGAGAGCAAACTCTACCCTCTTGTTCTTCTCTTTCTTCTGTCTGTGGAATTCTCAGTCTTCCTTCCTTCTAGCTTCCAGCTTGTTCGCTTCTCTCTCATGTGGTCCTGTGGCTCCCTCTGTCAAAAACCAAGAGAAACACAAAATGCTAGCCAGTTACAAAAGCCAATCACTGCAGTAATGATGGAAGCTGGGAGGGCAAGAATCAGAATGTCAGAGGGCTGGGAAAAGCCCCTCAGGCGGCTTTGATATGTTCTCTCCCCAGAGAATGTTGCTGTCCCTTGCTACTCGGCGTGTGCTCCATGTCCTAGGCTTACCTGGGCGGTCATTAGAAATGCAGCCTCTGCAGCCCACCCCAGTCCTACTGTATCTGAATCTCATTTTAACAACATTACCAGTGTTTCTTATGCACACCCAAAGTCTGAGACGTGCTGGCTGGACATTCTCCTGCTCAAAGGCAGAGGGTGGACTATGGGATGCTTTCCTTCAATGGTTTCCATAATTTGTATTTCCCATTTTTTCCCTTCTCTTCCTGTGTCTTTCTGTCCCATTCTGCTGTCCCTTTGACCAAGCTGTACTAAAGCCAGGGTGCCTGCGTCTCATTGTCAGTCCCTGTGCTGTCTCTCCCCTTTGCCCATTTCCATACTCACCGTGCACACATCAACTCATTTCCAAATCCAAATACTTTGGGTTTTCATGACATTTCACTGTGCATTCCAAGATAAAGAAGTTGAAGACATGTTGATGATCAAACCTCCTTTCCTTCCTGCTGTCTGTGATCAACCATCTTGCCCCATGCCTCAGTTTCCCCATTTGCAGAAAGAGATCATCCTAGGCTTCATCCTGTACCAAAAGTTTTGTTTTATAACATTATCATTTAAGTTGGTAATTTATTATATTGGCTTGTCACTAATTTTCTCAAGTGTGTATCTTATCTCCCTAGATACATTATAATTTCTTTGAGGACAGAAACTGATATCTCCTTTTCTGGTATTCTCTTTCCTTTTTAACATATAGAAGACATTCAATAAGTTTATTCCCCGTGGTTGATAACTGTATTAAATATCCCAGGATTTCAAAGAAAGATGTATACACCTAAATTATTCTTTTATGAAAACAAGAGGCACCTAGATACCCAATGTTATTTCTCATTTACTTCAAACTTTGGCCTCTAATGAGCATAAAGAAAATGTGACGGTTGCCACATTTGTGCACAGTGGAAGGAAACGGTGGTTGTTAGGTTATTTATTCAGCAGCCTCTCAACCTGTCTAAAATCCAGTCAGACCAGAACGTACAAAGCTTCCCATTGCTTCGAGTTCAAGTTGCAACTTCAAAGCCTAGTGCCCAGGGCCTGGGGGCTGGAATGGCAGCTTTATCCCATCTCCATTGCCTCAACAGATGCAAGTTATTTGGTACAGGCTCTTTTTCCCTTCCCTTATGAACACTTTTTTTTTTCCTCCAGGGGAAAAGAAATGTATCCCTACTTTTCTTAGGGACAAAAGTTTCATAAAAGACTCAAATGGCAACAGGCCTATAGGTATTGGCAGAGTTACAAATACCACATTTCTTTAATGCTCAATGTAAAATGAGACATAAAACAAAAATACAATAAGTATAATGCATCTAAAAAGAGTCATTAACAGATCTATATTGAAATATTAACAAGAAGGTATATTTCCATTGTATTATAACAGTGTTTTCCTATGGTACAGCCACATAAAATGTGCACATAAAATGGTTACATCAGAATGGAAATATGAACACATCTTCATACATCCCTCCCATTGTATGTCTGTCTGTCCCTCTGCAGCCAACTTAATGAGCAAGTCCTGTTGCATTCTGCTCAGAGATGGTTTAACAATTCCATATCAAATGTATTTCTTTTCTATTAATTTAGCAAAAAGATATTTATAAATTTATTAATTTACTAGCTCTATTTTTATCATACATTGTCACCTCAAGATATCTAAAAGGTTTAGAAGTTGTAAAATAAAGAATGAATCTTATCCACAATAGACACAGGTATTTTACAAAAAATGCCCATAGAACCATGGTTATAATCTAAAACTGTCTTCTCGATATAGAAATACTAGCAAAAAGCCTTTCCCTCTGCCCTTCCTCTTCCTCTTTCACCAATTCAATAACTAAGTACAGAAATAAGTCTAGATCCAAAAGGTGGACTAAAAAAGTCACCTCCAGAAGACAGTTCTTTCTATAAACTAACACAAAGACATTTCTACTCTCCTTGAAGTAGGAAAAACCTTTGTGTTCTATCCCTTCTCTCCCTCACTTTCAATGTGCTATTCCCAGCTCTGGCCACATGTTAGCATCACCTGGGGACAGTAAAATTCTAATGTCTAGGCCATACCTGAGACCAGTCTCTGGATTTGGTAACAAAGCATCAATATTTTCTGAAGTACCCCAATGTGTATCTAAGTTTGAGAACCACTGTTTGAACCCCATTCTCTCCTCCACCATGGAAACAATACTACCCTTTCCCCTGCCCTAGTTGGCCTCACCGGCAGTTGCTATGTTAACTGTGTGTTCCTTCACCTAGCCTCTTTCTATTATCCTAGCCTTGGCTTATGCCCTGTCCTAGGAAGAAGGGCAGAAAAAAATCCATCACACATAATCATATTCCCCAGAGACACAATTATTGTGATAAGAAAACCAGGATGAAGGAGGAAGCAGGATGGATTCAGGAAAGAAGAAAGGAGGAGGGAACTCCAGGCTAATTAGCCACTTTTCCAGAGTCCCCAAATACTGAACCTGCTTCCCTTTTCTGCAGTAATTCGGTAATGGAGAATCATGAGTCTCCCCAAGGTGAGGGGTGCCCCCTTCAAAGAGGAAGGAGCCTTATACTGCCCTGCCCAGGCTGACTTGAAGAGGATGTGCTGCTTCAATAGGGAGAAACCACATTTTACCATCTCTTTCGTGGCTGTGCTTGATTTGAGCACACTTAGAAAGGGCTCAGGACCTCTGGAAAACTTCAACAGGAAAAGTGTTTCCTGTTGAGGCACATGTCTAAGTTTGGAGGCAAAATGATCAGAAGGCAGAGTTCCTGTGAAATAAACAGACCAGGGTGACCCCTGAGGCTGGCAGGAAGTATGGTATAACAAGACTTTATCTCTCTTTTTATTTCCAGTTCCTCAGCCTGACGATGAACATTTGAAGCTGTCCTGGCAGGGAGGAGGGTTGTCCTCCTGAGTCTTGGCTTTCGGGCCGTGTACTTCTCCTGGTTTAGAGTCATCATACCCAGGCTCTCTCCTCTTCTGTTGGCCACCTCTTTCCTGCTCCTTCCCTGTGCTTTGATCTGGTGAGAATGAAATGGACTCAGCTATGTTCTGTGCTGTTATGCTGCATTTATAAACATGGTAACTTGTCTTACCCCAGATACAGGCATCTGAGTAATTCCTCTTTCTCCCTCTGCTTTCTGCACCTCCACCCATAATATCATTCAGAGGTTCCAGTGCACAGAAACACTGGCTTCAATTTAGCTTCAGTCATCATACTTGAGCATCCTTTACAGAACAATGTTTTTATAAATGCCTTTGACCTAAGATGAGAGGGGAAAGGTGTGTGGTCATAATTAAACATTTTTAGCATTTTAAGTGTGTTTCCTTTTTATCAGGGTATTTTATATGCTTACCAATAGAATGAAGCTGTGTGAAAGATCCTGCCTCCTTGCTATGGGTTGAATTGTGTCCCAAAAAAAGATATGTTGAGGTCGTAAGCCCTGGTACCTGTGAATGTGACCTTATTTGGAAATAGGGTCTTTGCAGATGTAACCAAGTTATGATGAGGGCATGCTAAGTCATATGACTAGAATCCTTTCAATAAGGGAAAAGACACAGGGAAGAAGGCCATATGATGATGGAGGCAGAGATTGGAGTGATGCAGCTCAGGCTAAAGAATGACAAGAATTGCCAACAACCACCAGAAAGCTAGGAAGAGGCAAAGAAGGATTCTTCCCTAGACCCTTCAGAGGGAGGGTAGCACTGGTGACACCTTGATTTCAGATTTCTAGCCTCCACATCTGTGAGGGAGTTGTTTATATTGTTTCTGCTGTTTGTGGTACTTTCTTATGACAGCCCCAGGGAACTGATTCACTTCTCCTCTGATAGCTGGTCACTAAGACATTCTCTGTCCAGCTTTCAGCCTTTGGGTCAGAAAAGCCAAGTACAATGTGATTTCGTCCCAAGATTCTGGTCACATTGATCGCGTTCATCTCTACCATGATGGGAGAATAGAGTGGAGAAGCCTACAGCTTCCCAGACACTGAACAGAGACATCCCACTGAATTGGAAAAATAAGAAGTAACATGAGAAGATATTGGCTTAGTAAATAAGGTCCCGTTTTTTAATTAATATACTTGTGGCAGATGATGTAGAAAATGGTGGGTGGGGGTTGATGTGCAGAGACAGCAGGAGGGTTAATTGTTAGGATGAAGATCAAGTCGGTGGTGGAGTTTCACCAGAATCCTGTCCCCTGACTCATGGCTGAAGATACCAGGGCAAAATGATCTCCTCTCTGATCACCAAACCCTTTCTGTTCACCCAGCAGTTCATACAGGACAGGAGCACTGCCTCTCAGAAGGAGGGTAGAGGACCAGGGTTCTCTGGTACAGCACATCAATCCATCACATCATCCATTCTTCTTGCTCCATGCTCCACCCTCATTGGTTCATGTTGCTACCATATTGCCTGTTAATATTGTGAACATTAATCCTGCTCACAGGCAAAACTAGAAGGGGGTGAGGGGGCCTCACCATAGAAGCCCTTTCTCCTAGTGTCAACTCTGCAGAGTGCTTTTAGGCCTTTACGTCCATGAGCACACAGATGTTTCTCAACTGAGTTCTCCAGGACTTGGAAGGAGTAGAATTGTGTTTGTGAACTGGACATCCTCTTTCCTTTCCTAGATGTTTGTCCCTGGGAAACTTATTAATTTCTCTGAGACATGGTTTCCTCAACTCTAAAATAGAGATAATAATTCCTGTCTCACAGAGATCTTGCAATGAGCAAATGAAATCATATACAGGAAGCATCTAGCACAGCCCCTGATGTACAGTGGGTGCTCTCATTCCCCAAAGAGCCAATGGTTTCTTAAATGCCTGAAAGAGTTAGCTGCTATCAGATGTTTTGTGTTTGCCTCTGCCCTTCATTGCAAGAATGTGAGCATTATAGAACCATTAATTTTGAACTCTCAATGAGGCTGTTTAATGATCATGAGACCAGAACAAAAAAAAAGTATGAGGGCGAGGGTTTACGTGTAGTATATGTGTGTGGTTTCTATTTATTTGTGAGTTATATGGTCTAATGCTGACACCCAGAAGCCACAGAAGATGTTTCACATGCATCAGTTCAATTGACTATTATTAGAGTAGTTATATAACTTAACGATTCAAACCAGAAGCTTGTGAGCATTAAAAATATATTAATTATTACACCAGGACAACAGATGTAAATTGAAACTTCTTGGGCAAGTTGGGATTTATGGTCACCCTAATTATATCCATCTGTCTATCTCTGTCTGTGTACTGTATGCTTTTAAAAATATCTGTACCTTCAAATAAAAAAAAATCATATGAATGAGCTATCATAACTGACGAGTATATACTTTCACACCAGAAACATATGAAACACAAAGAGATACATACTTAGCCACATCAGAGTCAAATGTTGAGAGAAAAAGAGAAAACCGTGAAAGCAGCTATAACTCCTCATATAAAGGAGAATAATAATAATGCAATTACTGCTGACCTCATCATAAAAAATGGGTGACAGGAGACAGTGGGATGATGTTCAAAGTGCTGAAAGAAAAAACCTTAGGTTAAGAACTCTATTTCCAGAAAAAGTGAAAAAATAGAATGTAAAGTAAAGGTATTCCTGGATAAATAAAGACAGAGTATTCATTACTAGTAGACCTGCCATAGAAAGAAATATTAAAGGAAGTCTTTCAGGATGACAGAAAATGACACCATATGGTGTATTAGTTTGTTAAATGCTGTGGAATGCAATATACCAGAAATAGAATGGCTTTTATAAAAGGAATTTATTAAGTTGCAAGTTTACAGTTCTAAGGCTATACAAATGTCCAAACTAAGGCATCCAGAGATGGATGGCATCTTTGACTCAAGGAATGCCAATATATTCAGAACACCTCTGTCAGCTGGGAAGGCATGTAACCAGCATCTGCTGGGGCCTTTGGCTCCTGGTATCAAGCAGCTTCCCTGGGGGGGGGGGTGCATTTTCTTTCT
>PVIY010015884.1:0-52409 GCA_004026745.1 Myrmecophaga tridactyla
GAGACGCAGTCAGGATTGGGCAGTGATGCTTTAGGTGGCGTTGGCACTCCCTTACAACTTAGAGACGAGTGGTTAAATCACAGAAGGGAAGGAATAGGAGAAGAGTTTTCCCTGGGATTGTCATTTCAATTATGTCTGCTCAACACATTATATCCTATGGCCTGTTTCCTGAACCCTGTATTAGGGAATAACGCGGTGGAATTACAGATGAGTGAGGCACATTCATGTCCTTTATCTGCTGGCACCCCAGCTGGTTTAGAAGATAACTAAGACAGCACAGTGTAGCTCCTGCCCTGAAGCTCCCATGTGGATGTCCACAGCATAAACTCTGTGGGCACGAGACTGGACACAGCGCCCTCAGGAAAGAGCACGTTATTCCACCCTTCAGGGCGGAAGAGCAAAGTAGCTTTCTTTTGCAGCATGTAATTGAGGAGGTTTCAATGTGAAATGATTGGTACTGATTTAGAAGAGTGGAGGACAGGATTACAATTGTCATCCACCAGAGCTTCCAAAATCCTGAGAATAGTCCTCTGGTCTTCATTTAGGAAGTCCCTGAATACCTGGTAGACATGATTCCAAGGATAAATAAATAATTTTTCAGAAGAAAAAGGAAAGTAAAAATGTTGAAGTGCCACTGAGACCAAGGAAAAATAATTCTCCTCTTCAAATTCCTCATGTAAAGTCACTTTTCACACTTCTCAATATCTTTTCGTCAGCAACCTTGAGCAAATGGCTAATGATGCTGAGTATTCTTTCATATGCAATTCGGCTATTTGTATATTTTTTGGAGGAATGTCTATTGAAATCCTTTGCTGATGTTTTAGTTGTTCCTTGTCTTCTTATCGGTGAGTAGAAGAGTTCTTTATCTGTTCTAGATTGAAGTTCCTTCTCAAATATATGATTGGAAAATATTTTCCTCTTGTATGGATGTTGTCTTTTCACCCTGTTCATGTTCTCCTCAGAAGCACAAAAGTTTTCAATTTTGATAAAGTCCAACTTACCTTGTATTTCTTTCAGTACTTGTGCATTTCATGTCATTGCTAAAAAATCTTTACCTAGCCAAAGATGACAAAGACATATTCCTGAGGATATTATACTTTCAGCACTTACACTTTTATGTCTATGGTCAATTTTGAGTTCATTTTTGAATGTACTGTGAAATGTGTCAGTCCAGCTTCATTCTTGCCTGTGGATGTCCAGTTATCACAGGAGCATTTGTTGAATAGACTATTCTCTTCTCAATGGATGGGCTTTGTACTCTTGTTAAAAATCAATTGACCAAACATATAAAGGTTATTATCTGAACTGTTAATTCTTCTCCACGAATCTATATATTTATCCTTATATCAGTACCACACTAACTTGTTTACTATAGATTTGGGATAAGTTTTGAAATTTAATCTTATTTTTCAAGATTTTTTTTGGCTATTCTGGGTTCCCGTTTCCCACTTGAAATTTAGAATCAGCTTTTAAATTTCTGCAAAAAAGCCAGTGGGGATTTTGATAGGGTTTGTGTTGGATTTGTAGATCACTTTGGAGACGATTCCCATTTTAGCAATATTAGGTCTTCCAAACCTTGAACATGGAGTGTCTTTTATTTATTAATTCTTCTTTACTTCACTTCAAATATGTTTTGTAAAATTTTAGCACACATTTTGACCTTTAAAAATGTATTCCCAAGTATTTAATTACTTTTGATGCACGTGGAATTGTTTAATTAGCTTTATGTAACGGAATTGTGTTTCCCAAAACTAGTGTTCAAGTCCTATCCCCTGGTCCTGCCAACATGAACTTATATATAAATAGGATCTTTGAAGATGATATTAGTGAAGATGAGAGCAAACTGGATTAAGCTGGGCCCTGATAAAATGACCTGCATCCTGATCGTTTCAGGAATTTGGAGATTGTAAGAGCAACAGAGAAAGATGGACGGTCATGGGGTGGAGGCAGAGGTCCTAGCCAAGGGCCTCCATGGATTATATCGCCTACCAGCATCCAGGAGAGGCATGGACCAGACTCTTCCATGTAAGAGGAAACATGGCTTTGCTGACCCCTTGATGGAGACTTCTAGTCTTAAACCCCCTGGGACCAAAAACTTCCATTGTTTAAACAAACTAGTCTGCAGTACTTTGTTACCGCAGTCATAGAAAATTTAAGGCACTTTAGTTTCAAATGTCATTAGTAGTGAATAGAAAGGCAATGGATCTTGGGTTCTGCAACCTTGCTGAGTTCATTTATTACTCCTGATTTTTCTATGGATTCCTTATGATTTTCTGTATACAAGACCCTGTCATATGCAAATAGAAATAGTTTTATTTCTTCTATCCCAATATGGACATTTTTGTTATTTTTAGTATGATCATTCAGTCTGAAATAGTCAGTCCAGTGTTGAATAGAAGTGCAAGAGCAGGCATCCTTTTCTTCTTCCTGATTGCAGGAAAGCATTCAGTATTTTATCATTAAGTATGATGTTCTGTGTGAATTTATTTCTGACACCCTTTTTCAGTTTGAACAAGTTCCTTTCTTGCTACATTGTTAGGGTTTTCTCTTTTCTCATGAATGGTTGTTTGATTTTGTCAAAGACTTTTTATGCTTCTACTGAAATGATGTGGTTTTTTTTCTTTATAATTAATATGATATATTACATTGATTTTCATATGTTACACCAACCTTGGATTTCTGGGCTAAGTCCTACTGTGACATGGTGTGAAATCTTTGTCAAAATGACATGTTGTTGGATTTTCTTGAGCCAAGATTCCAGGCTACCCCGAGGGAGGAGGCTGTCATGTGGAGGATGGCAGAGATGAGCTGGGAGTCAAGAGTTGGCACAAGGGCTGGGCACTCCACGGCACCGGGGCGTCACGTTTCCCAAGGTGGACACGGCACCCAGGTGCTGGGAGAACCACACTTTAGTCACAGAGAGAAGGGACAGAGCAGGGTTCAGAGTAGGCACCCATCCTCCGTGGCCAGCACACCCCTCCAAAGGGTCAGTGCAGGGGGAGGGTCTGCACATAGCCTCTTGTGTTGCCCTCGGAAGACCCAATTCCTTCCCCCTGGAAGCAGATATCTTAATGGGTTTGGCCAGACGCCACTGACACACACACTTATGCAAAACAAAGAAGTTCACTGCATACCTGGAAAAGGGAAATATTACCCAAGTCTGAAAGAAGAAAATAGATCAAGCCACAGGCTCAATACCCACCTACCTAATGGAACATTGCAAGCCCTGATTGGACAAATCCAGACAGGGGTGGCAGGTCATGCAATCCTGCCTCTCCAACAAATTGGGTTGGCTGATATATATTTTTTTTTTGAGAAAGTTTCCATCAATATTCAAAATGGATATTGGCTTTTGTTTCTGTTTTTTGTGATGTCTTTCTCTGATTTTGGTATCAGAATAACGCTGCCCTCTTAGAATGAGTTTGGAAGTATTCCCTCTTTTCTATTTTTGCCACTGTTTATGAAAGGATAGTGTTATTAGTTTTAAGTGTTAGAATAAAATGGAAATATCAGGATGAAATATAGAGAAAGCCTTACGATTACTTGAGGAAGTATTAATATATATGAAGCTTCGAGAAAGTTTTGGGGATCAGTGTTTATATTTAGAGTAAAAGAAGTTTCATGAGCAATAGAAAAGAGGTGCAAAGTGAGAAGAGTAAGGAGAGAGCAGATGTACAGTAGAATATAATATTTTTCTTTTCTGGCTATTATTTTGTATATTATTACTATATTTTGCTTCCATTTCATGTAAGATGAAAGTGATGCAAAAAGAAGTTCGACAACTTGACACAGTCACAGAGCTAGTTACAAAGTCAATGCTCAAACCGAGGGCTGCCTCATTTCCATTTCATGGCTCAGATCATATTGACATCTCCCACTTTAAATTGAATATTCTAGACTGATGTGTATTGAATGCAGTGATATAAAAGAAAGCTGGGAAATCCAAGAGTCCATCAATCAATGAATGGATAAACAAAAGGTTGTATAAAAAATAGGCTTGAACCTTCTTATTTAGATACTTAAGTTTCTGGAACAGAACACTATTAGATACTCTTTATTATGCCTGGAAGATACGGTACATCATTTTATTCAAAGAAATTAAGAACTAAATGGAAGGGGACGGTACAAAGCTTATGTCATGAAATAGATAACACCGAAGGTACTTATGCACCTTTGTATAATGTAACTATGCGCCTATAATATATCTGGGAACTCGAAGCAGGAAAGAAATTGAGGAGAGCCAGAGATACCAGGACGGTTTTCTTTATCACATGAAACAGAAGTAGAAGTTTGAATGATAAATGCCATTGTGATTGAAAGAGCCTTGCCCACTGTATTTTCTTAAGAATTATTTGCTAAGTCAGAGGATGATAAAATATATGATCACTAAATTACACTGACATTAATGACTTACATTTAGTTTCCAGTATGTAACAATTGGCATACATTTGCAATTAAAGAGAAAACAGCTCTTCTGAACATTGCAAATATTAGCCCCAAAATTCTTTGAAGATATTCTTGTGAAGAAGAAGAGAGTTCTCCACCTGACTTGAGCTTGGCCAGGAGATGTGCTTTGACCCATTGTCAGTAATCTTGGCAATAGCAGATGGTTTGAAGTGCTTGAACATCGAGGTCTCCCGGTCTTGCTTCTGGGAACTGGCCAGTCATCACGTAAATAAGCTCGGTAACCTCCTGGGAGATGAGAGATCATTAGAAGGAAGGCTCCAGCTTTCCTAGACACCCCTGGTGAGGCCTCACACGAGTGAGAACATCTTAGGTCAATCAGAGCCAGACCAGCCACCTCAGTGCTGGCTTACCCACAGGAAGGAAGCGAATTAATTGATTGCTTTTTAAAGCCATTATCTTAAGGAGTGGTTTGCTGTGTAGACACATCAGTCAATAAAGGATCTGTAAACTAGGAATTATCTTTACTCAGAGGATTAAACAATTGAATTTCATATTGAAGTGACTTGCTCAATGTCCCTGACTTTGAGTGGAAATACTGAGGTTCACATCCATATCTGTTTAAATCCAAAAGCTCTGCTTGTTTCTTCTACATCTTGAGTCCATTTTGGCTCCCCTAGCCCCCCAAAGAATGGCAGAGTTTTCAGCTGTCCTTACATCTTCCCATATTTAAGTCTGGAGTATTACTGAGCTGCTTGGAGGCCCACAGAGCAATGGAGAGAAAAGGGGGCAAAATAACTGCAATTAATAATACACAAAGATATAAGTGTGATAATGTAACCCTGTACAATGTGCTATTGCTACAATCTAGTGAAGTTCAATAAATACATTTAAAGCCTACTGGAAACTGTCATTTAGTTTATGATGCTTTTTCTACTCACAAAATTGATCCTGGAAAGATACATTGTACCAAATGAAAAATAAAATTGACGCCTAGGTATTTTCTTTAAATGCAGAGTAGATAGAATGTGCTTATTAGTCCTAAATATTGATGTGAACAGCCAGTGACAACGTGCCTCTCCTCTCCTGCCAGGCAGTACAAAAAGCTTCAACTTAGAACTGCCGTTGGCAAGTGTTTCTCACAGCTGAAGCTGCAGTGCTGACATTCATTGATTTACAAGTTCATACCACAGTAGACATATAAAACCTCTGTAATTTGGATAATAAACAGGGTTATGGAAAGGAATACCATCAGTTTTCCAGTTTTCAGACAGCTCCGTCATGACTCAAATTGTTTTTGTGATCTCGAGCTGTCACTTTAATTTTCTCTATCTTATCTTCAATATTTGTATTTAATCCCTAGGTCACAGGCTTTACAAAACTGTAAGCACTAGAACATTTTTACTTGCTTTTATTGAAAATATAAACTTGTAATTCTATGACTGTACCACTAGCATAATAATCTCCAAATAAGTTACTTCAATATGTTTTCCTAGATTTTTCTTATAGTTTTTCAAGCTAATTCATTCACAAGTGCTCTGGAAAATATAAACTTGTTATTCTATGAGTGTACGACTAACATAATAATCCCCAAATCAGTTACTGCAATATGTTCTTCTAATTTTTCTTAGGGTTTTTCAAGTTAATTCATTCACAGGTGCTCTAAACTAGTCCTTTGTAATTTATCTTCTATAGCCACTTTGCTTCACAGCTAACATATGCTCTCTGCAGATGACCAGTCACTGTAGATGTGCTAACAAGTCATGTCTACCTGAGAGAGAGGAAACTGCTTCCTTTAGTAGACAACAGAATGACAGAGAATTCCGTACAGACATGCAAACCAAAGGTCTCTTTCCAGCTATCCTGGAAAGGATCCCTCTTGGAGACTACAAGCCTGAGCCATGTCTCAGCATCACACACTGCCTGTCTCCTTCTTTGTTTCTTGGTCTAAGTCATTGTGAACAATCTGGAAATGCTCACCTTGGAAGGCTTTCTAATATCTCCATGTTAAGAAGCCTAAGCCTCATAGGCTTAAAGATCACAGGACGAGAAAATAATTGCTTTCTCCTTGCGTCCTTAGTATAAACCTTCCTATAATGTGACTGAAGGTAAAACGTCATTGATCTTCCTCAGAAAAACCTCACCATGCCTCCTGGGGTGTGTACGGGGCAATTGCAGCACGTAACAGCACATTTCCCACAGGTGGTCTTCGTCAATCTGAGCTACGCTGATGTGTGCACCACAAAGCATGGCTCAGGTAACGCTGCAAAAGCACTGTACATTTGCTTTATGTAATTTGCCCTCCAGGATATGTAAAGAAAGGCTTTCCTGTCAGATCTGATCTCTTGAGGCCAACTGTTTGGACACACAAACATATACAAAGAAACATGCACACACAATGCAAACTCCCCCCAAGCAAAGAGTAATCTTCAGTCTTAATTTTCAGTTAAAAGCAATGATATGTCTCTCTGTGACATTAATGTTTTTGTGTCTCCATTACATATAAAGGTGGTAAATAAAGAATTGGTGCTGCACTGGCTTGGATCTTGACTCTCATTTATTTGTTGTATGAACTTGGATGAATTACATAAACTTTCTTCACTTTAATACATAACTCTTGGGTTTGAAATGAGAACTAAATTGAAATAGTGCAAGCAAAGCACTAAGTTTCAGTGGCTGGCAGATAGTAATCATTAACTTTTATATAAATTAAGTAAAATAATGACTGATTCACATTTTTAAAATTAGTGATTATCTGTGTAAAACACAACCATAGTGTACACCCAGTAAATTAACCTGATTAGTACATACATATTAGTACATGTGAGCTAGAAACTGAGTTGCTTTTATTACTTTGGATACATTTGCAATTTGACTACAAGAATGCACAGTAATGTTTCCCTCTCATTTTGCATATTTCTTTAAGATAAACTATATGGACAAAAATATTACTTAATATTATTATACGATTCTGTCCCATGACTAAATAGCGTGGCTTCTGGTCTGTCTTGCACTGTGACCATATCTGATTACATTCTGACAAATGATTTTTCACTATTGTTGGCTGCCGATTCCAGGACAGATGTGGCCAAGTAACTTGGCAATACAATTTTAAACTAAGTTTATATTTCAAATGTTTAATTGTCTGTGAAATTAGAAAAATTACCAAAGAATGCTATTAATTTCCAGACTGCAGATTGGAGGTGATGAATTGGTGTGTGTGTGTGTATATATATATATATATATATATATATAAATACAAAACAACAGCAAAGAAAACATGTCTCTAAACCATGCATATGTATTAAGGAAGTTAGACCATAAAATGAGGTTTTAAAAATATCATTATGTTTATCATCTTCACTGTATTTTCAAAGGAAATTTAAAATAAAACATTATGAATAAGCTGTGATAATATGGCCAGACATGTATTAACTTCAAGACGTGAGGGCTTGTGTGGCCCAGATTCATATATTATAAATTAAAATTTGGACATTGGTGCACAGATACCAGGCATGGCATTATAATAATAGGAGTCTCTAGCTCAGGTACACCTAAATTTTCATGTAAGCTATCTATTATTACAAATGTCAGTTTTTCAAAAGATCTAGAAACCAAAACATGTCCAAAAGTATTTCACGTGTAATTAAAGATCCATATCGCAATAAGGTAAATTTATTGGAATTTTGGAGAAAGAAAATAGTGCATCTAAAATGTTACTTCTCCCTCTGTTTGCAAATTGCGTAGCCCAATTCACAATTTGGTAATTACTTACTGGCCATTTAACATAAACATTTCAATGAATTTTTTGAGAAATAAATCAACGTTAAGAGAAAAAATATTCATGTTATTTCTTCATACATCATTTTGATTAATCTTTACAAATACTCTATGGAGTTTGCATTATTGCCTTCATATTACTAGATTAAGAAACTGTAGTTCAAAAATAGAAGTACTGTGCTCAAGGTAGCAGAAACATAAATACACACCACATACACACAAACACATGCAGAGAATTCCTCTTTCTGGCTATCTAGTTGAAAAAATTACTTGAAAACTCTACCTTTAAAAATATCTAGGAAAACTAGGTAAAATATATTAATCAAATTTTGAAAAAAAAACATAGCTAAACTCACAAGAGTGTAAAAAAACATTTTAGGAATAGAAACAAAGAAGGAGTTTTAACTCTTTGAACAGATATTCTTATTTTTCTAGGAAGAAAGATTGGTGGCCTCCAGAATACAGAGCCTAGAATTTTCATGTCTAAGTTGGTACAGTGATCAAGGTTTTATTCTCACAAATGTGATGAATTAAAATGGTATCCAATTCCAAATCTAGGCCCCTAAAAATTCTACCATATCCAAAATTGGTGAAGTTGAAAAAAATACACCCGCTGCCACTGGGACACATTAAGATAACTGAGGCTAATTTGAAAGGGGAAAGATTCTCTTGGAAATATAGATTTATTCATCAAAGGCCCACACAAGTTCTTATAGAATTGTTAAAAAAACATTAAGAGCACAGCATTTTCTTCAGGTATTAATATCTATTAAAGCGTAACTTTATACTCATTGGATTTTAGCGTATATTCCCACTTTCCAAAAGCAAATGACAGTGTCTATTTGTCTTCAAACGTCCAAGCACTCCCCTTGTGGCCTGCATTACCAGCTCTCCCTTCTATATTGTAAATTCCCAATAGCATGCAACAGCCTGTTAGATCTCTAATGCCAAGAAAACTATTGTATTCCATTGCATTTTATAAATATTGCCTCATTTTTCATTCATCTTTTCAGAAAGATTCCTTCAGAGAATTGTCTACTGTTGATGACAACAATTCATCTCCTATAATTCTCCTTTGAAACCATCCTGCCAATATTTTTGTTTGAAGAAACCAATAAACTCCAAATTGTTGAATCAGATGGACAAGTCTCAAAATCAACTTTCTTGACTGAAGAAAATACATTGACACTTTAAAACTGTTATTCACTATCGTTTCAGTTATTTATTTCTCTGTAACAAAGCAATCCAGAACTCAGTGGCATGAGATATGGAAGGAAAGCAAGCACATCCAGGCTGGATATAAATTTAGCACTGAGTGCTCTGGAGTTAGTCCTTTCGGGGAGGGAAATTAGGATAGAGTATCTTCCCAGCTGCTCCCCTGAGAGGCAAGGGCTGGTGTGTATGTGACGTCCCATTTAAATATAAGGAGATAACCAACCTTCAGCAGCTTCTAACAAAAACAACATAAAACAAAGAAAAAAAGTTACTTGAAAACTTTTTTTTGCATGGGCAGGCACCTGGAATCGAACCCTGGTCTCCAGCATGGCAGGGGAGAAAGTCAACTTTTTAAAATGCTGTTTCTGCGAATCAAAGACAGGTTGCTTTAAATAAAGACACTCAGAATGGGAAAGAGTTCTTACAAATTACGAATGTATGATAGAAAAGAAAAATCCAAAAAAAACCTAGTCTTTTAACTGAAGCTATGGTCAAGGCTCCAGTCAGGAGATGAGATTTACAGCATACTGGATGGATCTGAATGAATAGAGAGGGGTTTCCACATGGAAGGAGAATTTGGAGCGAATATATTATAAATGCTACAGCTAAAGTAATGGCAACAATATCAACAAAAGCTCAGCAGCTGAGAACAAAGAAACAGAATGGTCAAGGGCACCAGTGGGTCTCAATAGAGTCCGTGGGTTCATATCCCACTCCACTCTTTTCCAGCTGTGTGGCCTTGGCCGACTTACTGGGCCTCTGTCTTCTCATCTGTGAAGTGGACATGACAATAGCAACCCATAGAATTCTTGTGAGCATTAAATGAATTATATACGTTAGAAATTTAAAACAGTGCCATGGACAATATAACTTGTTATGTACTAAAAACTCCAGGGAAAAGTAATGTTTGGAGGAAAAATAATCAAAATATAATGCATTTAAAATATCCATATTAATGTTGACAATTAACCTTGTTTTAACCAAAATTAGTTTATAAGATTATATTAGACAGATGAAGTGGAGTTTATCAGTGTGTGTGCGAAAGAGGAGGGAAGAGAATGATAAAGATGAGCATTGTCAAGGTAGTAAAAGAAAGATAAATTCTCACTTTCTAGACCAGAAAGTCAATAGATAAAGGCTAAAACCAAAAAGGCAATAAGTGTTCACATAAGCCTGCTGTTTATCCATACGGAGGATAATGCTAACAGAATTAGCTAAAAGAGTTGTAAGAATTTGTCTCTGTAGAGAAGAACTGCTATTTTTCCCTAGCCGGCCTTGTAGAACGAATTGACTCTTTCACATTCCTGCATGCATTACTTTGATAAAAAGTTAAACTAAGTTACAAAATCAGCCTGGTGTAAATGCATGCCTCAAGTCACATGCTCTCAGATCCCCCATACCTCTGCACAATTGATTTCCTTTACCTGAAATGTGAAGGTTCTCCCAACACATTTTCTGGCTTTTTCATCAGGGAAACCTGGATCAAGTCACACTGTGGTCTAAGACATCATTACTGAACTGCCCATGCAGATTCCTGACTCCTTTATTTGCGTCGTGGAGGAACCCTCTCTCTATACCTGCCTTGAAGTAGCAGCCACATGCCTGACTCCATTTCAGGCCAGATGCTCGTGGAGAGAATTGTCTTTCATCTATGTATTTCTAGATTTCCACACAAAGACTGACACTTAACAAGTGTGAAGGTTAAGTTCTGGTGTCACCTTGGCCAAATGGTTATGCCCAGTTGTCTGGTCAGGCCAGCACTGCTGCAAGGACGTTTTGTGGCTAGTTGATAAACTGGAATTCTGGTGTACTAAATCATCAGTTGTTTGCATCTGTGGGTGATCACATATGTGCTCAACTAAAGCATGTCTCTCACAGTGACTTAATCCAGTCAGTTGGGGGCTTTTAAGGGAGAAGAAAGACTCTTTCACAGCTTCTTCACCCAGTGAGCCTCTCCTGTGGAACCTTTACAGCCTGCCCTACAGAGTTTGGACTCTCCCATTCCCAGGGTGGTGTGAGACACCTTTATAAATCTCCTACTTATAGATCTCTCCTGTTGATTCTGTTCTCTAGAGAACCTCGACTAGCACAGCAAGTATGAAATAAATGTTTTTCAACTGAATCAAAGTAAATGAATCTTAAGGCTTAAGGTCGCAGAGATGGATGGTATCCAATGAAAGCTACACCTACCTGGCTGGGTTCTTAAAATGGATGTAGATACCGACCCTGAGATGATCCTACCTGTTGTGGATTAGCCTGAAGGATAGTTTTCTGTTTGCCAGCCCAGCACCACTAAGCAGAGTGAAACCTTTCTCCTTGATGCCCCCAGCCTGCCTTTACCCTCACACACACACACACACACGCGCGCGCGCGCGCGCACATGCACACACACGCACACACACACGCATGAATACACGCACACATTCATCACCTGTATCCTTACCATGAACACACCCCATTAAAACAGAATCACGGTTAAATAATGCATGATCATGGCTCAGTATTTCCTTAGCTGAATGTTTCACGCATGGGAACATAACCAATTCTGGGCCGATCACTATTGCTCCTCTGGAATCTTGGAGCTGGAACCGAGGAAGGAAGTTATTCTGCAGGACTGCCTGAAACTGCGGCATAGGAAATCCAGGAGTTTCCACCAACCATGCTTTCTACTTCCTGAGCTAAAGAAGTGGAGAAAGGCTATCAGCAGATAAAACTAAATCAAAAAGCATGTCCAAACAGGGCAATCTAGAGATGTGAGGGCTTGAGATGCTATTTCCATTTGTTCCTTGTGGCTGTTTTCTGTGTTCTTGTTTCTGTGTTCCCTGAAACACATTGTTAGGGTTCCCTTTTTGATGTAAGTTATTTCGAGCTTGATTCACCTTATTTGTTTGTAGATAAAATACACTACTAGCGCACTCAAAATTACAGAAGGAAAGACTTACACACACGAGGTGGGGAAAACAGCGCCACATGAATTAAGCTAGAGGTAAAAGTTGGCTTGATAACATAATCGATTTCATGTTAGGGCCTGTGAAGTGTTTATATGATGTTCTGTTTGGTCTCTCACTTCCACTTTCTGGAACTCCACTCCAGCAGTTTAAAATGAATAACATTATGTAAGTCGTAATAAAAGTAGTGATGGATGCGCCTGCTGTGAGATGTGGATTCAGCGGCGAAGTGTGGCGCTGGCACCTCCCTTGACAACCCACGTGGAGCACGTGTTGCACTGATGGTAACAGGGAGAAGGCAGTGTGGAAACATCAGCACACGCAGTTCTCTGGCTGCAGAGGCGTGGCGGGCTGCAGCGGGGAGACGGGGCAGTACCTTTGAGCCTGGAGACGGTCTCTGATCCTCAGCTCAGCAGGGCTCCAGTTATAAAAATTAATCTCAGTGTAGGACTAAGTTACTTCAATCAAATAAATATTAGAAAAAAATACATGAAATGCCTGCAGTGGGAAGTCACTCAGGACAGAGCAGCTAGTGGTATTAGTGACACCAGCAGTGGTAGGAGGAAAAAATAGTGATTTGAAATTCTCGGGGGAATTAAAAAAGAAAAACAAAATAAGAAAAAGAAAAGCCAGCAGACCTGAATTCTAATTGTATTGCCGCGTAACAAATTACACAGATGTAGCTTTCGACAGCATGAATGTATGATCTCAGAGCTCCCGCTGGTCAGGGTTGGCCAGACGTTCTGGGAGAAACCCCGAAGCTGGCATCACTGCATCCCCTGGGGACTTCCCCACCTGGAGCCTGGGCTTCTCTGCCAAGCTCATTCAGGTTGTTCAGAAATCAGTTCCTTGTGGTTGCAGGACTGAGGTTTCATTTGCCTTGTTTTCTTTCTTTTGGCTAGCTGTCGAGCTTCAGTCAGAGATTGTTTCCACTCCTGTAGCCTGTTCTTAGGTCCCTGGCACCTTGGCCCAATAATCAATTCATGATCTGGCATTTTAGTTTCTTCTGAGACTGTTCAGATCATGTCTCTGCTTGCCTCACCTTCATTTAAAGCCACTTCTGATTAGATCAGGCCCACCCAAGATGATCTGTATAATTTCTCTTTATGTACTCAGTGTCAAATGATTAATAACCTAATCACAGGAGTGCCAGACCATGATATTCACAGGTTCTGCCCACGATGAAGAAAAAGGAATTGTATATGCAATGTACATCAGGGGGCCAATCTAGATACCCGCCTATCTAGGGACTTAGTTTAAGAAGGAAGGCTAGAGAGATAATATCCCACCCCTCCACATGTACCTAGTTCATTTCTGTTGTGAATTTGAACATTTCAGTAGTAATCAAGGAAAAAGGCAGGACCACAAGATGGCAGTAACACACAGCAAGCCTTAATTGGCAGCAGTGTTTGGCCTGTTTTTGGGAGAGGAGCAATCCCTAGCTATGGGAGACTTTTCCAGACTAGCATAAGAGGGCCACCGCCCAGAAGGGGAGGGGGTTAGGGAACTTCCTGAAGAAGAAGGCAATTAGAGAGGAGACTCACATTAGCATGATGGGGGATCTCTGGGTCAAAGGGTTCCAAAGGGAAACAGCTGTTTGGGGGTTTTATACACCCAGGGTTTGTCTGATCTATGATCAACAGATATTGTCTGCAGTTTTGTGGGCACGCAAAGCAGGTAGAATCTAAATGGCTAGAAACATGCTTATTTGAGCTATATTTAAAACAATTGGACGTATAAGATTTGGGTTGGGAGGCTTTGGACAAATTGTGAAGAATCAAGCAATGCTGGGACCATCTTGGCTCATTTACACAGCACTTTCAAGAAAAGGGAAATTAAAATAAAGATTCCAACCTTTCAAAGGAATGTTGTCAGTGAAAAGAAATAAAAGGAGTCAAACTGAGCTTCTGAAGCCCATGAAGAAGAAGAATTGCAGAATGTAAAAATTTAGGATTTTTATTTCTAAGCAGTAGAAATTTGGTATTTGTGACCATGTAGTGTTTGCCAGGCAGTGGTCTGTGGGTGCTACATACATTAACACATTTAATACTCATGACAACTTCACGAGCCTCCATTATGGATAATGAAATTGAAGCTCAGCGAGACGTTGAATAACTTGCCTAGCACCATGTGGCTTGTTTATGAGAGAGGTGGCAATGAAATCCAGAGAGCTAGACCCCAGAACTCATGCTCTTAGCTAACACCCCATCAGATCTCACTCTCAGGTCCATGTGGGGGTTCTAACTTCCGCACATTGGCCAAAGCAACTGCTGACTTCCTAATTGGGCAGATGTTCAAAGCTGAGGCTCAATTCATTTATGGTCTAGTGAGACAAGATACAAATGGCTATATTAAAAGAAGAAGAAAGATCTCAAGTCAATAGCTAAATCATATCTTGAGAAACTTAGAAAAGAAGAGCAGAGTAAATCCAAGTTAGCAGAAGGAGAGGCATAACCAACATGAAAGAGGAGATAAATGTGTTAGAGGGTAGAAGAACAGTTGAGCAAGACTTCCGGGAAGATGGGAGGATAGGATAGGCTGGTGGGAGAATGCCTGGGACAGCCATTTCAGGATGCAAGTATCCTGAGAGAGTCTTCCACACTATGTAGGAGGGTTCTGGATGAAACAGTTGAGGAATTAAGACACGGAGAACCAGAGAGCATTGAGCTAGTACAAAGAGCCTAATGTGCCTCTTTCCAAACAGAGGCCCGGAGCCCTCAGGGGTTCACAGACGGGGCAGTGGGTACAAGGAAGCAAGCAAAGCTGTGCCTCTTGAATGTGTCACATACACTTCCACACGCGCTGCTGGTTCCCTGTACCCCGTGGTCTGTGCCACGCCCCCCATGCTTTATACACCTAAGCCCTGGCCGAACACTTGTGCACCACTCACATGCACAAGAGTGTCCTGAGCCCCACCATGCATGCACATGAGCATCTGGGCCTTGGCCCACCATGCCATGCCTTGCCCCACAACTCAGTGCCCCCAATCCTATACTCCCAAACCCCACACTCCATACGCGTGTGCACCTGTGCTGCACTGGCACCCTGCCCTCTGTTCCTCTCATACCCACACTCTACTCCCTGGCTTGCACCCTGCCCTTTGTGCCTGAGCCTTGCTTCTGTGCAGTACATGCTCACCCCATCATCCCCAATCCCCACCCCTCAGCCCCTGCACAAGGTGCATATGCACACATGCACCCTGGCCCCTGCACCGGGCCCCCCATGCCCTCACCTGGCTGCCCCACACCTTGTGTACCTGTACAGCCTCCGCACTCCTCCTCCTGCTGTGCTCACACTGCCCCATGCACTCACACTGCACCCTGACCCTGTGCTCCAACCCCTGCCCCACCGCGCTCTGCCCCCACGGCCCTACTCTGCCCTCACACAGCTCCATGCTCTGCCACCCACACTCCTGGGCATAGTCCCTTCACCCCATGGTTGGCCCTGCACCAGGTCCCACACCCGAGCCTCTGCACAAAGCCCCATGCCCCACACCCCACCCCAAACCCATCCCACACATACAAAATCTTAGACAACTGAGGGAACTCAACTTCCAAAATAACCCTATCAAGGTAATTAGGTCTCAGGGAAATGATTGACAACAGGAAGCAAAAAAGTGTAAGAATCATTGGTGTCCCAGAAGGAGACGAGTAAAGGGCTGGGAAGATTAGTTGAGGAGACAATGAGGGAAATGTCCCAATCCTTATAAAAGACATAAATATGCAAATCAAAGGTGCCCACCAAACCCCAAATAGAATAACTCCAAACAGGCCTATTCCAAGACACATGCTAACCAGACTGTCAGATGTTAAAAAGAAACAGAAAGTCCTGAAAGCAGCAAGAGAAAAGCAGCTCCCTACATATAAGGGACACCAAGTAAGACTGAGTTTGCACCAGTTAACAGGTACCTTGGAGTTGAGAAGGCAGTGGTATACTTAAGATCAGGAAAGAAAAACACTTCCAATCAAGAATTCAGTACCCAGCCAAATCGTCCTTCAAAACTAAGGGAGAAATTAAAATTTTCACAGACAAAGGTTGAGAGAATTTGTCAACAAGAGATCTGCCCTACAGGAAATGCCTTTACAGTAATAACTTTGAATGTTAATGGACTAAACTCCCCAATTAAAAGATACAAATCGGCAGAATAGATTAAGAAATATGATCTATATATGCTGCTTACAAGAGCCTCATTATAGACTCAAGGATACAAATAGATTAAAAGTGAAAGGATGGAAAAAGATGTTCCAGCAAGCTGTAACCAAAAGAAAGCAGGAATAGCTATACTAATATCAGACAAAATCTACTTTAAATGTAAAGAAGTCACAAGAGACAAATAAGGATACAACATATTAATAAAAGGGATACTTGATTAGGAATAAATAACAATCCTAAATGTTTATGCCCCCAGTCAAAGAGCTCCAAAGTACATGAGACAGACACTGGCAAAACTGAAGGGAACAATAGATGTTTCAACAATAGTAGTAAGAGACTTCAATAAACCGCTTTCCTCTATAGACAGAACAACCAAACAGAGGATCAACAAGGAAATAGAGAACTTAAACAATTTGAAAATGCATTAGATCTAACACACATATATAGGTCATAACACCTCAAAACACCAGGATATGCATTCTCCTCTAGTGTTCATCGAACGTTCTTCAGGGTAGATCATATGCTGGGGCACACAATAGATCTTTATAAATTTTAAAAGATTGACATTATTTAAAGCACTTTCTCTGATCATACTGGAATGGAGCTGGAAATCAATAACCACCCAAGAACCGGAACTTTTACAAATAGATGGAGATTAAATAAACTGGAAAGGAAGACGTAAAACTTTCATTATTTGCAGATTACATGATACTATACTTGCAACAGCCTAAGAAATCTACAGCAAAGTTATTTGAGCTAATAAATAAATTCAGCACGGTGATGGAATATAAAAGTAATGTGCAAAAATCAGTAACGTTTCTATACACAAGCAATGACCTAATTGAGGAGTCAGTTAAGGGAAAAATTCCAATCAAGATAGCAACTGAAAGCATCAAGTACTTAGGAGTGAACTTCACTAAGGACGTAAAGGGCTTGTACACAGAAAACTTCATAACGTTGCTAAAAGAAATTTAAAAAGATCTAAATAGGTGGAAAGACGTTCCCTGCTCATGGATAGGAAGGCTAAATATAGTTAAGATGTCAATTCTACCCAAATTGATCTGCAGATTCACTCAATACCAATCAAAATTCCAACAACCTACTTGGAAGACTTGGAAAAGCTAGATGCCAAATTCATCTGGAAGAGAAAGAGACCCCAGATAGCTAAAAGCATCTTAAAAAAGAAGAATGAAGTGGGAGGATGAACACTCCCTAACTTTAAAACCCATTATAAAGACACAGTACTCAAACCAGCATGGTACTGGCACAAAGATAGAAGCATCGACCAATGGAATCAAATTGAAAATGCAGAAATAGGCCACCAAATCTATGGTCAACTGATTTTTGACAAGGCCCCAAAATCCTCTGATCAAATATTGAAAATTCAAAATCAAATTTTGAAAAGACAAAATATTCTTTTCAAAAAATGAGTGGGGGGTACAAGGGTAGTTCAGTGGTAGAATTCCTGCCTGCCATGAGGGATGCCTGAGTTCAATCCCTGGCCCAAGCACTTTCCAAACAAACAAATAAGCCAGCAAACAAATGAAAAAAAACCAAAATGAATAAAAAATTCAGCAAATGGTTCTGTAATAAGGGGATATTCACATGAAAAAAGAATGAAATATGACCCCTGCCATATAGCATACAAAAAATATATTCTTGCATAAACTACTTCAAAGGTATGAATCTTATACAAAGTATAAGTAATATCAGAGTGTAGGGGGAAAACTATTATTGCATGCTGTGGTCAATGTTTAACAGGAAGACATCAACTACCACAGAAATACCAGAAATAAATAATTGGAGGTGGGGAGCGAGAAGGACAAAAGTTAAGGGGAAGTTTGGATTTCCTATATTGTGAAGGGGCACTTATTGGTTATTTTTCTCTTTGAAGCAATGAAAATTGTCTAAAATTTTGACTGTTGATGATTGTACAACTAAATGAGGTTAATTTGAAACATGGACTGTTGGCTTTGGACATTATACACGATGCCCAATGGCTGGAGGTGGCTGAAGCCTGCACTGACTGAGAAGTAGGAGTGTGAACTGTGGTGTACCCATATGATGGAATATTGTACTCCAAAGAAAGTCGTGAAACATGCAAGAAGGTGAATGGACCTGGGGGACATTAGGTGATGCAAAATAAGCTTGAAACACAAGAAACACATACACAAATAACTAAAATCAGAAGTGAAAATGGTAAAATCACTACTGATCTTACAGAAAGCAAAAGGATTATCAGAGAGGCAAATATTGCGTGGTCTCACTTAGAAATGACTTATAAGAAAGTTGGGGCATAGATTTTAAGCTCTTATAGCAGTCACATTTAGTCTGGAGCTGTCATTGTTATTTCTAGATTTTGAGAGGCTGTGCTATAGATGTATAACCTGGTATTTCCTTGGACCTTTGGGTTCCTATGTGACATGCAGGACTCAGATTAGGAGTTCCTCACGTCTGAAAGGCAGCATTTCCACCTCCAACAACTGTTGAAGAAATGGAAAAAGAAATCGGCTTCAATAAGCGATAAGAATGTAGTTGACTGGGTCGAGACTAAGGTAAATCAGAATACAGGGGTAAAGAAGATATTGCCTGTATTTTAGAACTTCATCTATGCTATGAGCGCAAAGCAAGAGACATTTATTTTGTGCAAAATCAAAATTTTTTGTAGCACGTAATCTAACTCAACCTGTCTGGACAGATCATTTAAACAATCCAAACACATGAAGCCCAGAACGGGAATGAGGACTTGTGATTCAGTATAGATTTAAGAAATACCCAGCTACATCCCAGAGAATGTTGAACAGATAATTAAAAAGTATTGGCAAAGTCCCTGAGGGATGGGAGAAAAAATGTGGAACTATTAAAGTTTAACTTCAGGAAAACTCCTGATTCAGTCACAAACATTAGGGACTCCCAGGTGAATAGGTCAAGCCATTAACCTTGAGACTTGCTATTATGAAGCTTATTCATGTAGGGGAGAAGCTGCGCCTACCTATAGTTATGCCTAAAATTTAATTCCAGAGGGCCTTATCTGCTGCTCATATGTGGCCTCTCTCTCTAAGTGCAATCCTGCAAGGAAAGTCATTGCCTGCCCCCCCTATGTGAGGCATGACATCCAGGGATGAAAGTTTCCCAGGCAACATGGGATATGATTCCCAGGAATGAGCCTGCTCCTGGCACTGTGGTATTGACAATCCCTTTCTAACCAAAAGGGGGAAATAATTGTAACAAAATAAGGTATCAATGAGGATTCAAACAGAGTTGAGAGGCTATGCTCTTATGCAAGCTTCTGCTAACTATTGCTTTACCATGGTTTGCCAAACTCTAACCAAACCATCCTTGCCAATTTTAAAGAAAGCTAAGGCTCTATCTGAAATTCTACAAGGTTTCTATGTACTATGATTACTTTCCAGAAACCTACAACTCCAAGATGGGTTCCTAAACCAGGTAAGTCCTGAAACCCGAAGGGGCCAGCCTCTCCAGAACATCAAATAGTTCCATTACCCCATCCCATATTATCTACAAGCCTTTCAAAAATGAAAAAATTGAATGGGCATAGGCCATATACCCCTAAAGATTGGGGGAAAAATCAAAGGAGAGGTGGACTTATAACAGAGAAGATAGGATTCAACAAATGAGTTTCCTGAATATTTGTACTAATATTTCTTTTTTCCAGTGTTTTGTGGTAGCTGGAAAGAAAAGCCTAAACTTGCCTGAAATCTGTGCTATAACTAATTGTTGTGATGTGCTTTGAAATTTATTGTTTTTATGCATATATGTTATATTAAAGGAAAACAGTTAAGAGAACTAATAAAACCAAAGTGTGTTCTTTGAAAAAAAATTTTTTGGCAAAATTTTACTAGACTGACAAAGACGAAAGTGAACATACGCAAATAACTAAAATCAGAAGTGAAAATGGTAAAATCACTACTGATCTTACAGAAAGGAAAAGGATTATCAGAGAACATTATGACAATTATTTATCAACAAGTTAGATAATCTAGATAAAATTTATAAAAAATCTAGAAACACATTTATTTCCTAAACAGACTCAGGAAGAAATAGAAAAGCTCAGCAAGCTTGTTAGAATTATCAGAAATCAATAAACAAAAGGTTTCAACCAAAGAGAAGTCTAGGACATAATGGCTTCACTGGTGAATTATACTGAACGCTTATGGAAAAGTTAACACTGATAATTCTTAAATATTTCCCAATAATTACAGAGGAAATTATGTCTTAATTCATTCTATGAAGCCAGAATTACCCTAATATCAAAGCCTGATCAAGATACTTCAGGAAAATAAAATTACAGATCAATATCCCATATGAATATAGAAAAAAAATCTTTAACAACAGACTAGCAGACTTAATCCAAGCACATATTTAAAAGGGCATAAACAATGACCAAATGGAATTTGAACCAAAAATGCAAGGATGTTTCAACCTACAAAAATCAGTCGATGTAATGCACCAGATAAATAGAATGAAGGAAACAATACTATGTAATTATAATTATATCCATCATCTCAGAAAAGGCATTTGGCAAAATCAACATCATTTCCTGATTAAATCAAAATTTAAAAAAGAATTTTAAAAAATCATAAGATTAAAAAAATAAAGGAACTTCCTGAACATGATAAAGGGCATTAATGAAAAGTCCACAGCTACTGTCATAGTCAATGGTGAAAGATTGAAAGCTTTCCCCTCTAATATCAGGAGCAAAACACAGATGCCCACTCTCACCACTTGTATTCAGTATAATACTATTCTAGCCAAAACACCCAGGCAAGGAAAAAGAAAATGAGGTATCAAAATTGGAAAGGAAGAAGCAAAACTACATTTGCAGACAACGGGATGTTAATATGGAAAACCCAAATGAATCCATAAAAAACTACTAGAGTTACTTAAACTCAGCAAAATCACAGGGTACAAAATCAGCACGCAGAAATCAATTGTATTTCTCTACAATAGCAATGAACAATCTGAAAGTGAGATTAAGAAAACAATATCTAGAAATAAGCTTAACTTATGACATAAAAGACTTCTACACTGAAATCTACAAAACTCTGCTAAAAAGGTATTAAAGAAGACTCAAGTAAATGGCATGAGCATGGATTATAGACTATTGTTATGATGTCAATAGTACTCAAAGTGATCTACAGATTCAAGGCAATACCTATATCAAAATTCCAGCAGCCTTTCTTTTGTAGGAATTGAAAGCCAATCTACACATTCATATGGAATGGCAAGGGACCATAAATGGCCAAATCAATTTTTGAAAAGAATAACAAAGTTAGAGGAATCACACTTTTTGCTTTCAAAATATATTATAAAGCTATAGTAATCAAAACAGCACAGTACTGGCTCAAGGATAGATACATCTACCAATGTAGATCCAGAATAGAATCCAGAAAAAGATTCACACATCTATGGGCAACTGTTTTCAACAAGGGTGTCGAGTATGTGCAGGGAGGAAATAATTATCTCTTCACTAAACAGTGTTGAGGAAATGGAATATTCTCATGTAAATGAATAAAGTTGAACCCCTACCTCACAACACGTATAAAATTTACCCATACCCAAAATGGATCAAGGGCATGAATATAAGAACTAAAACTATAATATTCTGATAATATTTCAGCAAATCTCATGACTTGGCATTTGGAAGTGAACTTTTAGATATGACACACACACGCAAAAAAGCATGAACAACAACCTGTTGTGATGTTATTAATGACTCAATAATTCTGTTGAGTCATTAATTGATATACAAATTAGACTTCATCAAAATATAAAACTTTTTTCATTAAAGGATATTATCAAGAAAGGATAAGACAATCTGTAGGCTGGGAGAAAATAATTGCTAACCGTATATCAGATAAGGGTTTAATATCCAGGCCATATAAAGATGTTTTATGATGAAAAGGCGAAAAGATAAACAATGCAGTGAAACAAATTGGAAAATATTTGAGCAGACATTCTTCCAAATAAAATACACAAATGGCCAGTAAGTGTATTGTATGTTCAACGCCTTTAGATATTAGGGAAATGCAAATAGATACCACTATGAATTACCACTTAACACCCTTAAAAGTAGCCATTATTTAAAACAATAAGTAAAAAAATTAGTTTGGAGAGGATTGGGGAAAGTGGAATTCTAGTGCATTATTGGTGGTGATGCAAAATGGCACAGCTAGGCAGGTCACAGTGGCTCAGCAGACAGAGTTCTCATCTGCCATGCCAGAGACCTGGGTTTAATTCCCAGTGCCAGCCCATGCAAAAATAAATAAATAAATAAAAATGGTACAGTCAATATGGAAGGCAATATGGCAATTCCTCAAAAAGTTAAATCTAGAATTACCATGTAACCTGGTAATTCCACTTCTAGGGCTGTGTGCAAAGAAAGTGAAAACAGGATTTCAAACAGATTATTGTACACTAATGTTTATAGCAGCATTATTCACAATAGCCAAAAGATGGAAACAGCCCAAGTGTGCATTAATAAATGAATGGGTAAACATAATGTAGTATATACACAATGAAATATTATTCAGCTATAAGAAAGAATAAAGTTGTGAGTCATGCTATAACATGGCTGAACCCTGAAAACAGTATGCTCGGTGAAAAAGAAGAGTAAATAAGGACAAATGTTGCATGGTGTCACTAATTTGAGCTATCTAGAAATAGATAATTCAAGGAGACAGAAAATACATTAGATATTACCTGGGAATTAGAGGAGTGAGAAATAGAGAGGTTTTGCTTGCTGGGTCTTGAGTGTTTATTTAAAAAATTATTAATTTTTAAAAAACCTGGCTCATAGGATCCTCATAATCATTAATAGAGATGTATAATATAAAGCATTCCATACAAGGCTATGGGCAAAATAAGTGCTTAATTAAGTTTATTTTTGATGATGATTAAAATGATAGAAATGATTAAGACACAGGCCCAGTTTCTCATCCTAGAGTGGGCAACACTGTATTTAAATGATTACAGAATTAATTTTCTATTCTGCATTAGCTCATTGAGTTCTTAAAATGCAAATGAAATGACCTGAATATTTGCCTCATCATAGATTTAGTATTGAGTAGTTTTCTCTGAATGATCTTTCAACTTTCCAGTTGAAGTTCTTCATTTAAGAAGATAAAGAGGCCAGCATGGTTACAACAGTAGTTCTGAACATAATATGCACAAAGAAGAGGGAAAAGGAGGAGAATAAAGGGACAAAGTGACATATTATCATTGTAAGCTTCCATCCATTACAATCCATTCAGCTGTAAGTTATTACTCACTTTTTAAGGAAGGACCAATTTATTGTTTGGTGTCATCAAAATAATTTAAAAGAATCAGATTAATCTCTTGCTTAATTTATTTTAGCATAATTCTGTTGAGTCATTAATTTGTGTTTGGAAACTGATAGATTTTGGAAATGGTTTAGAAACAATACAAAGCAATACCATAACAGTTGCAATCTCATGTGCAACAGATACATCAATTTCATAGTGATTGAATAAATTCAGCTATACTGGGGAGAAGTTTTGGATTGTTGAGTTTGGATAAAAATTATCTGTTCTAACTTTCCTAGGTAAAAATGAAGTATTCAAATAGAAATAGAACAGACTTCATGTTCCTCTTTAAAGGCATTTTAGAGACTTTGAATGGAGTTGATGTTACTCAGGCAAGATACTTTTGTTCTAATACTGAAAGAGTAAGGAAGATGAGAAGTTGAGGGATCTAAGGAATGAGAAGAGATACTGGCTATTGATTTAGGAGAAACTTTACCTCCTCTGAAGGAGGAAGGAAAGAAATTTAAGTCAAGTTCAGAAACACTTGTATTTTTGATGGTTAGATACATCTCATCTTATGATCTCTCTTTTCCACTGAAATGTATCTTGGTATCATGAGAGCACAAAATCATATATCTAGAGACAATTGATTAATGCTGTGTTTCTTCTACTTACTAATTGTGAAAATATTTATAGAGTATCTCTACTATGGGCTCACTCTGTGCTGGGTATCATGCTAATTGTTGAAGATAGAAAAATGGAAAATAACTTAAAGGGGAGACTGACATTAAAGAAATCATCTCATAAATAAATGTGTAATTAACTTTGGTTTGTTAAGAATAAGGTCCATGCAAGAATTCTTTGAGTAAGTGGATCTTCAGGTGAGGCATGAAAATCACCAGCCAAAAAGTAGGATAAAAAGTGCTCCAGCAGGCAGAATCTCACATGAAAACACTGAAATGCAAAATATCCTGAGAAATTAAATGGAGGAAAAGAAACCAGCATGTCAAGGGAATAGCATGTTAAATGAGAAAAAGTTTTGATTTAGATCTTGATGTTCTTACACAATTTCTAGACAGACGAGAAATAATGTTGAAGACTTGACTTTGACCCTGAAGGCAGTGGAAAGCAGTGTAGAGATTAAAGTGTCTGATAAAACAGGAAATCATGTATGGATATGGGTACCGCACATCAGCATGGAGCCAGGTCCTTCTGATGTCCATATAGCCACATTGAGTCGTACAAGTTTTGCCTTCATACTCCAAGGTCTAGAATGGGTGCTGCACTCCAGGACTCACCCGCCATCTAGACAAGTCAAATGGGTAACCAAACACAGAGGGTTCCCTCTTCAACTCAGGAGGAAATCCTACCACATTAATTCCATTTTCAACTCACCCAGAAACTGTGTCACTGTACACTGGAAAATTGAACGATTTTTGCCTCAAACTTTATAGTAGAAGAAAGTAAGGAAAAAGGTGATGGGAGAGGTTCTGTACAGCCAATTCATAGTCGCACTCCTTTTGCTATCCATGGATCCTTTCTTTCCAGCCAGATAGTTACATAGAATTCCTTCACCTACCTACTGGAGATAGCTCCAAAGTCTCATCTCAGGATTGTATTCAATTTGAAATCCAGCATCTGTCATGCCATAATTCTACCCCAGAAGAACCTGTTAGTTCTCTGAATTCACTAATGGATCAGGTGTTAGAGAACATTCAGACCGAGTTGTTATCAGGGTAGTTACCTAGGGGAGAGGGGACATGATGCTCCCTTGGGAAGAATCTGTTCTTATGTGATACTCTTCTCTCTGGACTCACAGTACAACAGCATCCACCCATAGGTTTGCTATGTCAGTCTTCCTTCTGAGACCAGAAATGATTTTAAAGACACGTTTCTATGTCTTTCTCTTTTCATATCTTCTCCCACTCATGTAGACAGCTCAAATGGCATTCAGTTACTTGCCTTCCATATGTCTGTGGACTAATTATAATTCACACTCTCAGAGAGGGATGCTACATCATAGCGGTCTGTCAGAGAATGCTGGGACAGCATGGGGATTTTCCATGTTCATCTTTTCTCTGACTTCAAATTTATATTAATGGTCATCATTCTTCAGCTTCTCTCAGAAGGACTGTCCATCAAGAATGAAAGGGAAATAAACTATCTTTTGCCTTGAGAAGAAAACGGCTGCCGTTACGTTGCCTGAATGCAAACCTGTAATGTTCCGTTCAAGCCTGTGTGACTAGTATTTTCTCCTTCTAAAACCATCCCATATGTCTCACTAGCTCATCCTGTGTGGAGAGGAAGGTGTTAGCTACCATACACCAAGGAAGAAATTCAGAAATAAAACAACTTTGTGTAAGATAAACCAGGTCAAAATAAGTTGATAGAAAAACCATCCAGAATAGACATTTTAACAGCTAAAGAAAATTTCTTTGAAGTGAGTTCAATGGAATAGGTCATGAGAAAAGCCTTTGTTAAACTAAAATAGAATGTATATCACATTTAGACAGGAAAAAAACAAACAAACCTGGTCAGAGAACATATTCTATGAGGTTCTGATAACAATTTCTCACACATTAGAAATGAGATTTTCACTTCTGATTGTAGAACTCTCAGATAATCTGGTTTAGTAATATCTGTTAAGGATTTTTTGAATAGAATAAAGAGCTTACTTAGAAATAGATCTGATCATATAATGGGGATGATATATAAAGATATGTATTTATCTATCCATCCAGGTATACACACTCAAATACACTGAAACCTAACAACAATTTACACAAATTGTCACATCACCTGAAAAGCTAGTGAGAATCTTTGGTCAGTGTGGCCACAAGAATAGCTTCTCTTATTATCCAAATTCTTTTCCCTTCATGTTCTACTGACCCCATTGTGTGTTCCACATGATTTCTGCCCTAAAACATCAACCTTAGTGTATTAGTTTTCTCTAGAGGAACAGAACTGACAGGAAATAGGCTATTATAGGAATCAGCCCATGCTACCACGGGAAATCCAAATTCTGTAAGGCAGGCTGTAAGCTGGAAATCATGATAAAGCTGAAGCTGAATTCTCCAGTGGAAGCTGGCTGTCTGAAGTAGAGGTAGAAATTCTTCTTTATGGCTTCTAACATCCTAGTTTTGGCTTTGAAAATCCCACACTGGTTGGATGAGGAGCCCCCCGCTGCCGGTTGAGGGAAATCTCCTTTGTTAATTGCATATGCAATCAACTGTAAATGCAACCAACTAATTTGTAGATCCATCTGCAAATGCAGTCATAGTGACAATTAGGTCAGTGCTTGTTTGTCCTAATTGGATACTATGACCTATCCAAGTTGATACATGTAATTTACCATCATAGCTATGAGGGTATTTTTGTATTCCCTGGCCCTAAATTTCAGTTTGTATTCAGATATTTGCACACATTGCACTTGATATTACTTCCTACTGGAGGCTGCTTTGCCACCTGAATGGCAGGTCTCTAAATCTGTCTCTGTGTCTCTCTCCCCTGAACAACCTATCTGCTTATGTGCCCTGGGTTTTGTGCTATGCTGTAATGAAGAAAGGAGAATTCCAGTTCTTTTCGTGGGAGGAAACAGTCACTTGTAATTGAAATTAGATTTCACAGGAGTTTTTCTCATTAAACAAACATGAATGTTCATTCTTTCTGTGGAAGCCCATTAAACATCCACACCCATGATTTTAGAAAGTTTCAGCAATGTTTTCTTTCATTTTTATAAGCAAATATTTATTAACAATTCTTATCATGTATCAAGACAAAAAAGATTATATGTTACTCATGAGCAGAGATGCTAATGTGTTTATCATACTCCATTCCTAGAGGCTGATGCAGCCCTTACAGAATTGAAGGCTCTCACTAATGTTTATTATCTTGAGTCAACAAAAGATAATTAATTTTATTGAGATGGCTATAAAATGATGTGCATTCAATTTCCCTCATCTCATAAGAGTTGGATTTTGTAAGGAGATAAAGCAAATAACAACAACAAAAACAAATAAAACTCCTACTTGTCATGCTAATTAATAGGTAATATTTTCTTACATTAAGACAGTCAGATAACTTCACGTATGTGTTCTGGATGTAGGACACTGACATGGCACATGAACTTCAGGTTCCAAGTACTTTTCCTCATGTATGTGTAACACACTTGTAGAGGAAACCCTTGGAATTGACTTCCCAGCTGAATTCTGGATCAGAGTTGGTGGGTGTGCGGAGTCCAGGGGACAGGATATTCTGGGCAAAGAATGGAGCTGGTAAAATGTAGAGAGATGTGAAACAGTGTGTATTCTTCAAGAGTCCCAAAGGAAGTATCAAAGGCTGTGCGGTTGGGAGCCCCTTTACAGAGGGACGTTTGTGCCTTGCTGAATGAAGTCTTGGGATTGACCTTCCAGAGACGCAGCCCTTATGAATCTGTAAGAAGAGATTGCTGTGATTTATTACATTTTTATACCATGTCTCTGGTAGCAGGATAGAAGGGGAATTGGAGGCAGGGGATCTTGGCATAGGGAAATAGAATCTATCAATCGTTCCAAGGAGAAGATTATTTCAAAATATGGCCTTAAAAGGCAAATGTGATTTCTCGAGTGTAGGGATGAGGTGCAGCTAGGTTTTGATTGATGTATTTGTGTAATTATAAAGGGATATCAGACGTTTTGGCACTGTGGAAGAAGACAAGTTCAGCAATGTTGTATGAAACTAACCAACCACCCGATTTAGAAGCAAAAGACAGAGCTTTACAGTCGCACGATACTGCTGCACATTTTACTCTTGTGCAAAGACATGTTAGGAGACAAAAAAAGACAGTCAGAGCATAAGTTCTCCCCATAAAACTGTTCTGGTGAAAAATGGATTCATCTTTCTGATGTTTAGTTTTATGCCAGGCTGTAGCACCAAGTCATTCAATCAAACAGTAATCTGGGCTGTGCTGTGAGGTATTTCTTAAAGTCAGATCACTTTAAGAAAAGGAGCTTATCCATGATAATGTGAGCTGGCCCCATCCAACAGGTTCAATGGCTTTTCGAGCAAACTCTTGAGTTTTCCTGGAGAAGAATAAACCCTTCCTCAAGCCTGCGGCTTCCTCCCTACCTGGCTTTCTAGCCCTCTCAAGTGTCCTACAGATTGCAGACTTGCCAACCCTCACAACTATGTGAGACAATTCCTTGAAATAAATCTCTTAATGTATTTTACTATTGGTTCTGCTTCTTTGGAGTACCCTGACAGATACAGTCTTAAAACGAGGCAACTCATTGACATCTCACGTCCATTACCTACTATGCAACACTGAAAAAATTGCAAAACTTAATCATCATTCAATCTCCTTGTTTGTAAATATCCATAGTAATAATAGCCCCATGATTTTAATTTTAAGGAAGAAATAGAAAAATGTAAGTGTAATTACCTAGCCCAGAGTTGTATAGGTAGAAGAGACCTAAATAAATATTAATTTTCTAAAATGCATATAGGAATGATATATACTAAGAAAGATTTGAATTTTGGTTTCATGAATCACACTATGGGAAGCAACTTCCATTTGTCGAGCGACTAGTATAGGCAATGATTTTAATAGATGCTTTACAGGCATTGATTCATATGAGCCTTTCAATGTCCCTGTTGAGGTAAGTGTTATCTCTCCCGTTTTACTAATCCTCCAGATTATGGATATGCTTAATGCCAACACTACAAAAAGGAACCCAGATCTGTCTTACTGTACAGAAAACTCTCTAATGATGTCTCACCTCAATAAAAATATACATATATTACATATATGTATACATAATTTATTATATATTAATATATATTATATGTATATGTAATTACATAGATGTATATGTAAATTCAGAAAAGGAAAAAGAAGCAGAAATTATGGGTATAGTTCCCTGAACATTGTAAAAGTCTGTTAAACAAAAGAGAGCACTTTCCTATGTTTCTTAAGTTACTTTGTTTCTAAAATGACTGGCTTTACTTGGCATCTAAAGAAAAACAAACAAAATCAAACACAAAACACTGTTATTTTCTGTTACTAAGAAAAAACTTTTAAAACTGATATTTGACTTGGATATCTTTTTGAATTTCATACAATGTTGCATCTTTTTCCGCCTCACCATTATTTCTTATCTTTCTTCCATCATCAATAACCACATTTTCAAAAATATTTATTATATATCCCTATTATGTTGAATCCTTCTCCCCATTCTCAACACTGTGATTATTTTCAGCGCCATACAGAAACCAGGGAGATGTCATATGAAAGAAAGAATCTACAAAAGAACATTGGGAGGCCTTTTTAGTTGTTGTTGGTGCTGTCCGAGGCAAATAAACCAAAGGAATGAATAGAATTCATAGAAAACACAAAATCATAGGAAAGATAAGAAACATCTGCTTTGAAGCCAGCATGTTTAACAGTAAAAGTTTTCTCAGTAACAACATCACAGGGTTATTTGTAAGACCCTGACTTTCTGGGGTTCTGTTTGTGCCACTGAACTTATTTTGGATTAGCTATTAATTTTAGAGCATTAGTTTCCCCGCCTGTAAACAAAACACATTTTAAAAATTTATAACTATATATTTTAATTTCGTAAGTGCTAAAACAAATGCCATATAATGGGTTGGCTTGAAACAGCAATTTACTGGCTCATGGTTTCAGAGGCTAGAAAGCTTGCTTCCTCCTGGAGTCTATATGTTTTTGCTGTTCGGCAATCTTTGGTTCTGATGGAAGTATATAATGAGATTAATGCTGTTTTCTTGCCTGCCAATGTTGTATCCATTCGCAGCCCAGGGAACAAGGAGTAATATCAACTTTCATGTCTTGATATTTAAGAAATATGTTTAAGAAAACTATAACTGCCATAGATGGTGATGTTTCTAATAGATCTGGTCAAAGTAAATTGAGAACCTTCTGGAAAGGATTCACCATATCATATGCCATTAAGAACATCCCTGATTTATGGGAGGAAGTCAAAATAGTGTTTAAAGGAGTTTTAAAGAAGTTGATTCCAACACTCATGGATGATTTTGAGGATTTTAACTTCAGTGGGAGAAGTAACTTTGACGTGGTGGAAGTAGCAAGAGAACTAGAATTAGGAGGAAAACAGCAAGAGAACAAGAATGAAGTTATAACTGACTTGCTATCAT
The DNA here is from genome assembly GCA_004026745.1 of Myrmecophaga tridactyla. Taxonomy (NCBI): domain Eukaryota; kingdom Metazoa; phylum Chordata; class Mammalia; order Pilosa; family Myrmecophagidae; genus Myrmecophaga; species Myrmecophaga tridactyla. Next base: position 30,938 of record PVIY010015884.1, read on the forward strand.
ATCATGATAAAACTTGAACAGATGAAGAATTGCTTCTTATAGATGGAAAAATGGTTTCTTTAGATGGAAACTTCTGGTGAAGATGCTGTGACCATTGCTGAAATGGCAACAAAGAATATAGAATATTACATTAACTCAGTGGATAGAGCAGATCCAGATTTTGAAGGAACTGACTCCAATTTTGAAAGATGTTCTATCGTGAGTAAAACTGCTATGATGCAACACAGTATGCTGAAGAGAAATCGTTCAGGAAAGAAAGTTCAACCCACATGGTAAACTTCACGGTTGTCTTCTGCTAAGATATTGGCATAGTGGCCCCAACCTCCAGCAATCACTGCCCTCATCAGCTGCCGTCAGCACTGAGGCCAGATCCTCCGCCACCAAAAAGGCTCAGATGATGGTTAACATTTTTAGCAATGAAATCTTTTTAAGTAAGGTGTGTTCATGTTGTTTAGACATACTGCTATTGCACACTTAATAAAATACAGTATAGTGTTAACTTTTATATGCATTGGGAAACTCAAAATTTCATTCATAAAATTTTACTTTATCTCAATATTACAGTGGATCTCTGAGGTGTCCCTGTTCAAAAAGAGGCTTGATTTTAATTTTCAGTTTCTTGTTGTCATAATTAACCATCGTGACACTCTTATGCCAAGAAAAAAGTCTTTTATATGATACAAGGCACAACTAAGTGTTCTGTTACTGTCTTCTCTGGCTCTTAGGAAATTGCACTAATCCCAGGTTTATAAACTTACTTTTTTCCTTAAATATACTCCTACACCTAGCATTTCTTCACATTTCTAGGTTTTATCATATGGTTTTAAAATTGTACAGTCTTTTGGCTTTTCTCCCTGTGAGACGATGAGGATTCTGGGCGGGCAGTCTGCCCTATCCAGTGTTTTCCTAAAGCGACTGTGGCAATGCATGGCGTAGAGTCAGTGCATAATGCAAATGGTCAATGAGCCAGTCCAATCCAAATGTAATGGATATTTTAATATTCAGCTTCTTAGTTACTTGGCTTTACACAATCTTTTAAAAGATATTTAGGATATGATAGCAGCATGATATGACACCTAATATCTTCCATTATCAGAAAATGAGATGCTTAGCAGAAAATAATTCCCCAAATAACTAAGGTTTACATCATCAAATGCCATTTGCTTTTCTTATTTCTAAGCATTCATTCAATAGATGTCATTCAAAATGTTATTCCCTAACTCCTCATCTTTTTTGCCCCCTCTAACTCACTGTTTTATATTCAGATAGCCATTTATCTACATTTACATTTTCCTTCTAACCTTAATAAAACACAATACCAAAATAGACTCTACAGTTTAAAATATCTTCAATTCTGAACTGTTTATAAATACTCCAGTTACTGCTATGGTTATAATGGACTAGTTCTTTTAAAATTAAAATAGAATACTTATGCAATGTGAATACATAATGAAATATAAATAATGTACTCAAAATATTCATATATAAATATTTTTTAAAAACTATCCCAATTTAATATCTCATTGACTTAAACTTTTGCAAAGCTATACTCTCAAATTAGCATTTTCTCAACCTGATGAAGAAAGCTAGTTAACTCAAAAATCTTACTAAAGTTTCCCTGGAGCCTGCCCATGCCAAAAAAAAAATCGTACTAAAGGAGAAAAGGCTCAAAGTTCTTGTTGTGATTGGATAGCAATGAAATTCTCATTTGACCATTTGGACATTGAATTAATTCTGAATACTGTTCCCTTCAGCTTTCAGGATCTGGAGATGTGGGTAACAATCCAGCCTGGCAGAATAATGCTGAGATAAATCTTGACTAATAGGAAATTCTCATTGCAATTCGAGAAACAAAGCCCTTGGAGGAATATAACCTTTGAGTACTTTGTGTCCACATTAGCTTTCTGGGAGGAGTTTCCCTTCTCATGAGCAATCCCCTTGGATCCATTGAAAACGAAGGAGCAGAGATTGAAAGAAATAAAAAAGAACATAACCTTTTAGCATTGGCCACAGTATTGGTCCAGGGGTAAAATAAAATCTCTCATCTTAGATGCAAGGTCACCTATTATTGAGGAAACATATGGGCAACGTACTTGCAAATGTTCTACATGAAAAACCTTCTTGTAATTTGGTGTATTTATTCGTCAAATGACTATATCTTCATTTAATGCTGTCCATCCATTTCTCTTCTTCTGGGTACTTAAAGTCTTTATTTCATTTGTTTTCTATGGGCTGTCCTTTCAAATAGGGTTTATAAAAACTTTGGAGACTTACAATGGTCATTAACAATATTCTCATGTAATATAAGACTAAAAATTCCTAAACTCAGATGTTTGCCCCTAGGTAGGATATAGTAGATCATTGCTCACGCTAAAAACAAAAGACAAAAATATAACAGTTATTTCACTTTCTAAGTTTCATTTATGTTCAGTGTTTGTCTTATTATGTATGTCATAAGTATTGTCAGGAAAAATACGATTTACAAACAAAACATAAAAAAGAGGGTAGAGAAGTGACCAAACAGATGGTTCATATGTTGAAAGTGAAAAGGGTTTTAATATAGCTATGACAAAAAATACCATAAAATTTAGAGAAAATATGAAGGAATGGAAATAAATAAGGAGAACTTCAACAGAGATTTTTTTTTCTTTTTCTTTTTTTTTTCATGGACAGGCACCAGGAATTGAACCCAGGTCTCCAGCATGGCAGGTGAGAGCCACTGTCTCACCTCCACAACAGAGAATTTTAATACAGAAAAATGGGTTTTCTAGCACTAAAAAAGCAATTAGGAAAATCAATAACTCATTGAGAGAATTTTAGAGCAGATGAAGTACAAAAGATAGGATTAGTACACTAAAAGGTGGTTAATAGAAAATAAATGGAAACTGAAAAACACAGAAGAGTAAAAGGAATGCAAGGATGATAAAGTATAAAAGATATCTGATATGCAATCAAATGCTTTACCACATGTGTAATTGGAGTTACAGAAGTGCAAGGAGTAGAAAATAAATGTTTAGTATCTCATTTTTTTCTTGATTTACTGTAGTAGGCTGAGGCTAAACACAATATTGAGTAAGCATGGAGAAAGTGGATGTCCTTGCATGTTTCTTCAGGGGAAAATATTCAGCCTTTTACCATTAAGTATGATGTTAGCAGTGAATATATGTTTGTCAAATTGGAACGTCCCATTCTATTCCCAGTTTTCTAAGAGTTGTATCATTATTTATTCAGATATTTGTATTTATTCCTATATACTCCTGCCCCTTATCCTATTTGCACCTGGTAGAGAGCTTGATATTTTTCCACATTTCACTATGTCTCTGTGTTCTTTTCAGTCTTTTATTCTCTGCGCTCATTTGCATAGTTCCTATGGTTAGAAAATTAAAGCTCACTGCTTGTTTTTTATTGCTGTTATTTTTTCCTGTAGGGTCAAATCACTGTTTAAGCCTATTGAAGGATTATTTTTCAGATAGTGTTTTTTCAAGTCCAAGTGTTCCATTTTGCTTTTTTCGATATCTTCATTGCTTTCCCTGTATAAACTTCTATGGGAATGTTTATTACATTCACATCATTGAGCATGTTTGATTGTTGTTATAAAATCCATATCTACTAATTCCCTCATCTAATTTAATTATGGGCTGATCTTTTCACTCCTGGTTTGGGTCATATTTTCTTGCTTCACTATGTTTCTACCTACTTTTGATTGAATGTACAACATTGTGAATTTTGAGTTGCCAGTGGCAGATTTTGTTTACTTCCATTTAATGTTGCTGTACTTTGTTTCTGCCAGCAGTTAATTATTTGTTGGTCAGCTTGTCTATTGTTTCAAAGCTTTGTTAGATCTCTTGCTCTAGAGCCAATTTAGTACCAGGCCTAAGGCATGGTCTCCATGGGGAATCTACTGAGTGGCCTGGATGTTCAACAAAATCTCATTACTTGTGTTTATCAGAATTTAAATACTTTTAGGCCGTGGGCAAAGTCAGAAAACTGTTCAGCTCACAGCTCACCAGCAGTTCTTTGCCAGGCCTTGTGGCATATGCAGATTGGTATTCAATAACAGCATCCAGGGGCCTATGGAACATTCTGTTTCTTTTCCTATGCAGATCCATCCTCTCTTGCATTCTACTCCAGAAATTCCAGTCACTTTGTCCTCCCCCAAATCCAATCTCTGTCCCCTCAACTCAATAAGATGGCAATGTTCAGTTGAGTTCCCCATTCCATGCTGCTTTCCAGAGATCGCCAAAGCTGAAACCAGAATGCCTTTGTGATGTATTTCTTTTCTAGCTTTGCAAAGTCTGGAAACTGTGGTGTCACATATTTTTTCTAGCATTATATTTGTTTACAGTGGAAAGACAAATTCAATACAGGATAATCTTCATGGCCAGAAGTGGAATTCTGATTTTTTTTTTTGATGTTCAATGTCAGCTTTACCAAAAAACATTTTTAGTCCAGTTATTCAGTATAAATTACAATTTATTTTTTTAAATTTTTATCATGACAATTTTTATTTAGGTTGTTGGAATTTTGCAGGTTACTTTATTCACCAAAACTAATTCCAACTTCATTTCTGCTCCACAGATTTCTTAATCAAACAGGAACAATGTTTTTCATCTGAATCTGTGCTTAACCAAAACTTGTTTCCATATTATGAACACAAAAAATAAATAATTATTATTTTAACTGAATTTACAGTAGCATTTTCGATGAAGTAAGTTAATTCATCTTTGGCAGACTGAAATTCTCAAAGGGTTATTTGAAGTCCATGAACTGTTTTTAAAAATTAAGCCACTCTTAGAATTAACTTATCTTATTTGAAGTATGCACTTACAGTGGTATCACTTAACTGTTTGTAAAATCCCTCTTCTGCTAATGCAGCCAAAATTTTACACTGTTCATTTCTTTCCAGGACAGACTGGAATATTAAATGAACAAAATTCATTTAGAAATGCATTAAGTTGATTTAAATGAAAAGTCATGCTTCATAGAATAAAATATAAATGCATGGCTTTTTGAAAGGGATTTTAATAAGTTACAAGTTTACAGTTCTAAGGAAGTGAAAGTGTACAAACTGAGGCACCAGCAAGAGGTTACCTTCACTCAAGAAAGGCCAATGGATCAGGAACACCTCTGTCAGCTGGGAAGTCATGTGACTGGCACCTGCTGGTCCTTTGCTCCTGGTCTCCATTGCTTTCAGACTCTGTTCCTGTGGGGTCCCTGACTGTGCTTCTCTGGGAATGACTTTAATCTCTTGGATTCCCTTGGCTCTCTGCAAGGGAAGAGACTTTCTTAACATTTCATGGTGATGTCTGTTGGGCTCCAAGCATCTCCAAACATCTGTGTCTCTGTTCTCTGAAGCAACTATTCTACAAGCATCTACATCTCTTCTCTCTGTTGGCCTTGAGGCTCCTGTCATTTCTGGTTCTTTCCAAAATGTTTCCTCTTTTAAGGATTCCAGTAAACTAACCAAGATCCACCTGGAATGTATGGAGTCACATTTTCCCCTAATCAAAAGGTCATGCCCACAATCGGATGTGTCACATCACTCTGGAGATAATCTAATCAAAGATTCCAGGGGGTGTGAGGGACATTCATTGGTAGAATTCTTGCCTGCCATGCAGGAAACCCGGGTTTGATTTATGGCCCATGCACTTCCCAAACAAATAAAGAAACCAACAAAAACAAACAAACGAAAAAATCCAACGAGTGGTGCTGCAATAACAGGATACTCTTGTGGAAAAAGATTGAAATGTGACCCTGCCATACAGCATACAAAAAAAGAGAAATAAAATATTCCAACCTATAGTATTGAATCAGGATTAAAACACGGCTTTTCTGTGGTACATAATATGTTCAAACCAAGCGAATATCTACTCATAGATAGCAAAAGCACCAAGTTCAAAGGAAAGTTCTGCTAAATACATCTTGTCTAATTTTGATGCAACTTTTACTTATAATATCTTGTTATAAGCACAAATCTGGGATAAATTATAACAAAAATGGAATTACAGGACAACAGGCCTATACAGGAACTTTCCAGGTCATTCTGCCTTAGAGAACCCCCTTTCCACCTGTTGTGTATCATAGTCAATTTTTAGATGGTTTTCCTTATTTCTGTTTCTTAATTTTGGTATATCTTCTCCACTAGAAAACAGAGACATTGTCTGTTTTTCATTGTCATTAACAATTGATATAGTTAATGCTTAGATTGCCTTAAGTTCTTAATACACTTTTTTTTCACATGGGCAGGCACTGGGAAATGAAACCAGGTCTCCAGCATGGCAGGTGATAACTCTGCCTTCTGATCCACCATGGCCTGCCCTCTTAATAAATGTTTGTTGAATAACAGTGAAGTATTTTTAACAAAACAGATATAGCTTCAAAATTTAAGAGGATTATAAAGTTCATGGATATTATTTGATTAACAATATAAAATATATAGCCCAATTTTCATTTCAAACTAAGCCTGAAAAACACAAGTGGAAATTTAATAATTAGTTCCACAAAGTAGATCCTTTCTATACATAGAATCGCATTAGATAAAATGGAGGAAAATAATGATATAAAATACACCATCAATAATTGCTGGCACTGCATATGTGAAAAGGAAATTGGGTAATCTCAAGTGAGTGGTGCAAATAGTGCCATTAATTTGGGAAAGAAAGGATTCACTGTGGACTAAGGAGCTTTAGGCAGATGTCCATAAGAAGGGCCTGAGCTGGAATTTGAGAGTGAAGCCTTTGTAAGAAGATATTCTATGTGCTAGGAGAGAATCATGGCCAGCATGCTGAGATGGGATGTCCCTTGCCGATGAAGCGGATGTTGGTATGAACACCTGAGTTGAGGCAAAGCTTTTCTGCAGAGCTTGGGAGGAAAATAATGAGTCAGGTTTCAAATGGTCTTGTCTATGTCTTAAATGTCAAGCTTACAATTCTAAATTTCAATCCATCGAAAGCCATGGCAATAATTTGGAAAGAGAATAAAAAACTATAAGTATAATTTCAAAATAAATTTGAGTATAATGCTAATAAATTTGATCTGAGTGAAACAGTAAGGATCTTTTCAATTTCAAGTGTCAGTAAATCCAGTTCAAACTGGCTTTAAAGTAAGTTCATTGAATCATTGTAAATGGAAAATCCAGAGGCAAGGTTTGAGAAGGAAATTGACTCAATTCTCTGACATTCTATGCCCTCTTCTCTATGTTAGCTTCACTGTTTTATTTATATGGCTTCTTTCATTTGGAACCCAACTACCAGTAGCAGCAGGACCAATAATTTCCTTGTTAATTATTGTCCAAATATTGAGCTTTATAGTAACTGACCTAAACTTGACCAATTGCTGTGGACAAGGAAATACCATGTGCTTATTCAATGGGTTTTTAGCACTCTATAAACCCAACTTTTATCAAATGAATGAGATTTTGCTTACTAGTTGTTTTCGTTTGCCAGCTGCCAGGATGCAATATACCAGAAATGGAATGGCTTTTAAAAAGGAGAATTTAATAAGCTGCAAGTTAACAGCCTTTAGGCTGTGAAAATATTCCAATTAAAGCAAGGCTATAGAAATAGCCAATCTAAGGCATCCAGGGAAAGATGCCTTGATTCAAGAGGGCCGATGAAGTTCAGGGTTTTTCTCTCAAGTGGGAAGGCACATGGTGAACATCGGTCAGGGTTTCTCTTTCATCTGGAAAGACACATGGTAAACACGCCATGGTCTGCTAGCTTTCTCTCCAGCTCCCCCAGAGGTGATCTCCAAATGTCGCTGGCTGGTAGGCTATGCGTCTCATAACTGTCATTCTCTCTCTCAGAGTCTCATGGCTTTCTCTCTTGTTCTCTGCTTTTTCTGAAGTGCTTCTTCTTTTAAAAAATTCCAGTAAAATTGATCAAGACCCCTCTGGAATGGGTGAAGACATGTCTCCACCTAATAGAGTTTAGCATCCACTCTTTTTTTAGTTTAATTTATTTTGTATTATCAAAGCCAAACAATATACAGACATTAACATTCTTAACATATAAACATTCCGTGTATGGTGTACAGTCAATGACTGACAATATCATCACATAGTATATTCATCACCATAATCAGTTTTTAGAACATTTGCATCACTCCAGAAAAAGAAATTAAAAGAAAAAAGGAAAAATTCACGCATACCATACCCCTTACCCCTCCCTCCCATGACCACTACTATTTCTATCTACTCAATAGATTTTAACCTTTGTTCCCCCTATTTTTTTTTCTGTACCCCTTGCCACTCCCTTTCATTGTTCATTGGTATTTCAATCTACTCAATTAATTTTAACATTTGCTCCCCTTATTATTTATTTATTTTAATACACATTTTTTACTCATCTGTCAATATCGTAGATAAAAGGAGCATCAGACATGAGGTTTTTACAATTACATAGTGTCATTGCAAAAGCAGTATCATTATACAATCATCTTCAAGGAACAGGGCTACTGGGACAGCTTTACAGTTTCAGGAACTTCCCTCCAGCATCTCTAATACACCTTAAACTAAAAGGGGGATATCTACAAAATGTGTAAGAATAACCTCCAGGATAACCTCTTGACTCTGAAATCTCTCAACCACTGACACTTTATTTTGTCTCATTTATCTCTTCCCCCTTTCAGTCAAGAAGGTTTTCTCAATCCCTTGATGCTGAGTCCCAGCTCATTCTAGGATCTCTGTCCCATGTTGCCAGGGAGGTTTGCACCCCTAGGAGTCATGTCCCACATAGTGGGGAGGGCAGCGAGTTCACTTGCTGCCTTAGCTCAGAGAAAGAGACCACATCTGGGCAACAAAAGAGGTTCTCTGGGGGTGACTTGTAGGCCTAATTTTAAGTAGGTTAGTCTATCATTTGCAGGGATAAGTTTCATATGAACAAGTCCCAAGATTGAGGGCTGGACCTATTGATTGGTTGTCCTTTCTGCTTATGAGAATATCAAGGATTCTCCAAATAGGAAAGTTGAATTTTCTCCCTTTCTTGCCATTCCTCCAAGGGGACTTTGCAAATACTTTTTATTCACTGTTCAAATCACTCTGGGATTTATCAGAGCATCACTCTGGACAAACCTACAAAATCTCATCCCTTATTCAAGATTTCATGTACTTATGATGTTCAGTTAAATTGTCCATAAGCTGTATTAGGAAATGCACAGTGAAAATATAAATTTTGTACCAAATAAACATTTTTTGCTTTCGTCTCACACATAAATTAAAGCTTTAAAATATGAATTATCATCTATTTTCAACACCCTGCAATATTGACATTCCTTTGTTCTTCCTCATGCAAAAACATTTTAAAAATTTGTACATTTAGTCACTGTCACTGTACACTCTAGGCATTCTAGACTGTACCATCTTAGTCTTTATCGTCTATCTTTCCTTCTGGTTTCATTTGTGCCTCTGGCCCTCCTCCCTCTATTATTCTCACATTCAGCTTCATTCAGTGTACTAATATTATTGTGCTACAATTAGGTAGTATTGTGCTATCCATTTCTGAATTTTTACAAGTCCCATTGCACAATCTGTATCCCTTTAGCTCCAATTACCCAAAATCTATCCTATTTCTATCACTTGATGGCCTCTGTTCTTAACTGAAATTCTCCAAGTTCATTCATTAATGTTAGTTCATATCAGTGAGACCATACAGTATTTGTCCTTTTGTTTCTGGCTAATCTCACTCAGCATAACGTCCTCAAGGTCCACCCATATTGTTACATGCTTCATGACTTTAGTCTGTCTTACAGCTGTGAGATAGCCCATTGCATGTATGCACCACAGCTGTTTAACCACTTGTCTGTTGATGGACATTTGGGCTGTTTCCATCTCTTGGAAATTGTTAATAATACTGCTATAAATGTTGGTGTGCACATATCCATATTCTTGCCCTTGTGTCCTCTGAGTAGATACCTAGCAACAGTATTGCCGGGTCATATGGCAATTCTATACTTAGCTTCTTTGGGAACCACCAAACTGCCTTCCACAACAGTTGTACTATTTAACCTTCCCACCAACAGTGAATAAGTGTGCCTCTTTCTCCACATCCTCTCCAGCACTTGTAGTTTTCTGTTTCATTGATAATGGCCATTCTGGTAGGTGTGAGGCGATACCTCATTGTGGTTTTGATTTGCATTTCCCTAATAGCCAGAGAAGTTGAGCATCTTTTCATGTGCCTTTTGGCCATTTGTATTTCCTCTTCTGAGAAGTGTCCGTTCATGTCTTGTCCATTTTGTAATTGAGTTGTTTGTCTTCTTGTTGTTGAGTTGAACTATCTCTTTATATATTCTGGATACTAGAACATTATCTGATATATCATTTCCAAATATTGTCTCCCAGTGTGTAGGCTGTTTTTTTTTTTTTTTTTTTTTTTTTTTTTTTTTTTTTTTTTTTTTTTTTTTTTTTTTTTTTTTTTTTTTTTTTTTTTTTTTTTTTTTTTTTTTTTTTTTTTTTTTTTTTTTTTTTTTTTTTTTTTTTTTTTTTTTTTTTTTTTTTTTTTTTTTTTTTTTTTTTTTTTTTTTTTTTTTTTTTTTTTTTTTTTTTACTTTCTTGACAAAGTTCTTTGATGCATGAAAGTGTTTAATTTTGAGGAGTTCCCATTTATCTATTTCTTTCTTTAATGCTGGTGCTTTGGGTGTAAGATCTAGAAAACCACCTCCTATTATAAGATTTGTAAGAGATTTCTCTACATTTTCTTTTAAAAAATTTATGGTCTTAGATCTAATGTTTAAGTCTTTGATCCTAATATTTTGAGTTTTTTTTGTACGGGGCATGAAATATGGATCTGCTTTCATTCTTTTGCATGTGGATATCCAGTTGTCTGGGCGCCACTTATTGAAGAGACTGTTCTGTGCCAGATGAGTTGGCTTGACTGCCTTATCAAAGATCAATTTTCCATAGATGAGAGGGTGTATATCTAAACACTCTATTTGATTCCATTCTTCAGTGTATCTATCTTTATGCCAGTACCATGCTGTTTTGACCACTGTAGCTTTGCAATGCACCTTGAAGTCAGGTAGTGTGAGACCTCTGACTTCATTTTTCTTTCTCAGGATATTTGTAGCTATTCAGGACACCTTGCCCTTCCAGATAAATTTGGTTATTGTTTTTTCTATTTCTGAAAAGTAAGTTTTGGGGATTTTAATTGGTATTGCATTGAATCTATAAATCCATTTAGGTAGAATTGACATCTTAACTATATTTGTCTTCCAATCCCTGAACATGGTATGCCTTCCATTATTTAGCTCTTCTGTGATTTCTTTTAGCTATTTCTTGTAGTTTTCTTTGTATAGGTCTTTTGTATCCTTAGTTAAATTTATTCTTAAATATTTTATTCTTTTGATTGCAATTATAAATGGAATTTTTTTCTTGATTTCCCCCTCAGATTGCTCATTATTAGTATATAGAAACAGTGCAGGTTTTTGAGTGTTGACCTTGTACCTGCCACTTGGCTGTACTCATTAATTAGCTCTAGTAGTTTTGCTGTGTATTCGGAGGGGGGGTGTTGACATATAGTATCATATCATCTGCAAACATTGAGAGTTTTACTTCTTCCTTTCCAATTCTGATGCCCTGTATTTCTTTTTCTTGTTTAATGGCTCTGGCTAGAACTTCCAACACAATGTTGAATAAATGGTGACAGTGGACATCCTTGTCTTGCTCCTAATCTTAGGGGGAAAGTTTTCAGTTTTTCCCCATTGAGAGTGATGGTAGCTGTGGGGTTTTCATATATTCCCTTTATCATGTTGAGGAAGTTCCCTTCTATTCCTATCCTTTGAAGTGGTTTCAACAAGAAAGAATGGTGAATTTTGTCAAATGCCTTTTCTGCATCAATCAAGATGACCATGTGTTTTTTCTGCTTTGATTTGTGGATATGGTGTATTACATTACTTGATTTTCTTATGTTGAACCCTCCATGCATACCTGGGATGAATCTTACTTGGTCATGGTGTATAATTTTTTCAATTTGCTGCTGGGTTCGATTTGCAAGAATTTTGTTGAGGATTTTTTCAACTATATTCATTAGAGAGATTGGCATCTAATTTTCTTTTCTTGTAGTGTCTTTGTCTGGCTTTGGTATGAGGGTTATGTTGGCTTCATAGAATGAGTTATGTAGGCTTCCCTCCTCTTCAATGTGTTTGAAGAGTTTCAGGAGGATTGGTACTAATTCTTTCTTGAATATTTGGTAGAACTTATATGTGAAGCCATCTGGTCCTGGGCTTTTCTTTTTTGGGAGCCTCTTAATGACTAATTCAATTTATTTACTTGTGATTGGTTTGCTAGAGGTCAACTATTTCTTCTCAAGACTATGTTGGTTGTTCATGCGTTTGTAGGAATTTGTGCATTTCATCTACACTGTACAGTTTATTAGTATAAAGTTGATCATAATATCCACTCATAGCTCTTTTATTTCTGTGGGGTCAGTGGTTATGTCGCCTCTTCAATTTTTAAATTTTATTTACTTGCATCCTATCTCTTCTTCTTTTTGTCAACCTTGCTGAGGGGCCATCAATCTTATTGATTTTCTCATAGAACCAACTTCTGGTTTTGTTGATTTTCTCAATTGTTTTGATGTCCTCAATTTCATTTATTTCTACTCTAATTTTCATTATTTCTTTCCTTTTGCTTGATTTCAGGTTAGTTCACTGTTCTTTCTTTAGTTCTTCCAAGTGAACAGTTAACTCCTTGATTTTTGCTCTTTCTTCTTTTGTGATAGGGCAATTATTTTCCGTCTTAGCACTGCATTTCCCTCTTAGCACTGCATTTGCTGCATCCCATCAATTTTAACATGTTGTGTTTTCATTTTTATTTGTCTCTAGATATTTACTGATTTGTCTTGTAATTTCTTTCTTGACACACTGGTTGTTTAAGAGTATGTTGTTAAGCCTCCATATATTTGTGAATTTTCAGGCCCTCTGCCTATTATTGATTTCCAACCTCATTCCTTTATGACCTGAAAAAGTGTTTTGTATGATTTCAATATCAAAATTCATTGAAACTTGCTTTTTGATCCAGTATTTGGCCTATCCTTGAGAATGATCCATGGGCATTTGAGAAAAAAGTGTATCCTGCTTTGTGGGTGTAATGTTTTATAAATGTCTTTTAATTCTAGCTTGCTTATTGTATTATTCAAATTCTCTGTTTCTTAATTGATCCTCTTACTAGATATTCTGTCCACTGATGAGAGTAGGGAATCGAAGTCTCCAACTATTATGGTAGATATGTTTATATCTCTTTTCAGTACTTTCAGTGCTTGCCTCATGCATTTTGGAGCACTCTGGCTCTGTGCATAAATATTTATGATTGTTATTTCTTCTTGTTGAATTGTTCCTTTTATTAATGCATAATGTCTTTCTTTATCTCTTCCAATTGTTTTACATTTGAAGTCTAATACATTAGATATTAGTATAGCTATTCCTGATCTTTTCTGATTGTTGTTTGCATGAAATATCTTCACAACCTTTCACTTTCAACCTATGTTTATCCATGATCTAAAATGTATCTCCTATAGAGAGCATATAGATGGATCTTGTTTTTTAATCCATTCTGCCAGTCTATGTGTTTTGATTGAGGAATTTAATCCATTAACATTTAGTGCTATTACTGTAAGGGCTGTACTTTCATGTACTGTTTTGTCTTTTGAATTTATATTTCATAACAAAGTTTTCTTCTTTTTATCTTTACTAATAGTTTTCATTTCTGCACTCTTCTCCACACCTCTCTCTGCTGTTTTTTTCCTATCTGTCTCTAGTGCTCCCTTTAATATTCCTTGCAGAGCCCATCTCTTGGTCACAAATTCTCTCAGTGAATTTTTTGCCTGAAAATGTTTTAATTTCCCCCTTCACTTTTGAAGGACAGTTTTGTTGGATATAGACTTCTTGGTTGGCAGTTTTTCTCTTTTAGTATCTTAAATATATCATCCCACTGTCTTCTCACCTCCATCATTTCTGCTGAGAAATCTATGCATACTCTTACTGGGCTTACCTGGTATGGGATGGATTACTTTTCTCTTGATGCTTTCAAAATTCTCTCTTTCTTTTGACATCTGACATTCTGATTAGTTGGTGTTTTGGAGTATGCCTATTTGGATTTATTCTGGTGCAGCTAAGCCATAAGAGTTGGAAATTTTTCAGTGATAATTTCCTCCATTAGTTTTTCTCCTTCTTTGCCCTTCTCTTCTCCTTTTGGGATACCCACAACATGTATTTTCATGCACTTCATGTTGTCATTCAATTCCCTCAGTCCCTGCTCATAATTTTCTATTCTTTTCTCTATAGTTTCTTTTGCTTGTCATATTTCAGATATCCCTCCTCCAGTTCATCTTATCTTCTGCCTCTTAAAATCTAACATTATAGGTTTCCAATGTTTTTTTTTCATCTCTTCTACTGTGCCTTTCATTCCCATAAGTTCTGTGATTTTTTTCTCAGACTTTCATTTTCTTCTTTATGTTCATCCCTTGCTTTCTTTATATCCTCCCTCAATTCATTGATTTGATTTTTGATGAGATTTTCCATGCCTGTTTGAACATCCTGAATTAATTGTTTCAGCTGCTGTATCTCATTTGAATTGTTGGTTTGTTTCTTTGACTGGGTCATATCTTCAATTTTCCTAGTATGGTTTGCTATTTTTGCTGGGATATAGACATTTAATTTCCTTAATTAGGGCAGGCCACTGTGGCTCAGCAGACAGAGTTCTTGCCTGCCATGCCGGAGACCCAGGTTTGGTTTCCAATGTCTGCCCATGCAAAAAAATAAATAAAAAATAAAAAATCCTTAATTAGCTTATTCTGGAGATTGTTTTCACTTTTTTAACCTAGAATTTTCTTGCTGGATGACTTTGTTATCTATCTTTCCTTTGACATTCAGTTCAATTTATTCTAGAGCTCTAGCTTAGGTTTTGTTTAACAGATCAGAACTTTTCAGTTCTTGTTTCTTGCCCTGCCTGTATGGTGCCTTTTTTTCCCTTAGGAGCGTCTGCTTAGGTATTGTAGACTCCAGTCAGATTTTCCCAGACCAGAGTGGCCTCCTCTCAGGAGGAAAAAGTCACCTGCATCAGTTTTCCCTGAGTGTGAGACTCAGCAGGTTGAAAGACTTTCCTGTGACGCCTCTAAGCTCTGTGTTTTTCCTGTCCTGCCCAGTTTGTGGTGCTTGTCTTCCTGCAGTTCCCATTGGCATAAAGTGATGTGGTTCCTTTAACTTCAGCAGACTCTTCCTGCTGGGGCTGTAATACCCACTCTTGAGTGAGTCACATCTTCATGGAGATAATCTAATCAAATTTCCAACATACAGTACTAAATAGGGTTTAAGAAAAATGGTTGCTCCCACTATACTGGATTAGGATTAAGCCATAGCTTTTCTAGGGTACATAAATCCTTTCAAACCAGTACACTGTTCTACAATAATCAGGGTCCCTTTCCACTCCACAAAGTTATAACCAAAAGATAAATCTGGGTGCTAAAAAAATGTGGGCAGTTAGTGGCTATTCATCTATTGGGTAAACAAAGGTAAGGAGAACAAAGTCTATTTATTTTCTTTATGGTATTTTTGTGCTAATGATTTGGGCTTAGCAGTTATACATGTCTATCAAATTCATAAGAATTCATAAGAATAAATATTCTCAAAACAATTTGAGAATAATATGATTTTACAAAAAAGTTAAATGAAAATAAAATTATTCTGAGTACTGTATGGATTTTTATGCATGTAAAAGGTATCAGCTATTACCCAATCCATGACTCAAATTTTAATTAAATTAGAGTAAAATCAAACAAATGAAATTCTTACTGTAAACACCAAAGCACTAAACGTGTCTGACTTCCTCCAGGGTGACCTTGAATCAATTAACAGGCATTGCCTTCTATTCCAGAAGAACAGTTCTCACAAAACATTTTTCTTAATCTGGTTTATTTGTTTAAATAAAAACAGAGTTTTTAAAATAGAAAGAAAGATAAATGTGTAAATTGGTAAACAATATATGATAGGCATATTTAATTAAATGTGATCTCATTTAATTCACCCCCCAACTTTATGATTTATTGCTATGGGGGTAACTATGGCACAAAGTTAAATAATCTGTGATAGTTTATACAAATTAGCAAGAGGTAGAGCTAGGGTGCTTGCACAAATAGAATAACTAAGGAGGTGAATCCCACCTTACTTCGTCGTTTTGACAATTACCTGTGAAGATTTCAATGAATACATTCAAAGTTAGTCTGTTAATTTCCAACCAAATATCACTGTCTTTTGGATGTACTCCTTTGTGCACTTCATCCAGTAAGTAGGGATGACGTGTATTGCCTCCATCCCTGTATAGGAACATGACCAAATCTCTGCTCTTGGGGTGAAATCAGTTTAGACTGCTTTGGCTGCAGACAGATTTGCTCCTGTGTGTAATAAACAAAATGTATTAGAAGTGTTACACATAGGCATTAGTGTTTCCACACCTACTCACCTCTCTTTTAATGAATCCCAGAGTGCAATCAACTTCTTTATTCTACAATCAAGAAAGATTAAAATGTCCCCATTGCTACGAGCAGAAAAAGCCTGGTTTATATTCACAAATAAGGGTTAAGTATGACTGATAAGTACTTTTTTAAAAGAATATTTAGAGAAGCTATATGGATTATGGGTGACAGTAAACTGGGGAGAAAATGTATGCCGCAGAGGCAGGAAATCCTCTGAGGTGAAAGACTGGGAATGATGAGAATCTACCTTATTACCTCTCATTATCCCTTATGTTTGGAAAACGGGGAAGAAATGTCAAGGCTCTCCCTCTCTTACCTTGAAGTGATAGTATATGAAATATTTTCCAAATTCCAAGTCTTGACTTCCCTTCCTTTTTGTATATATTGCTTAGACTTACAAAACCTGCCCTTTGAAAATCTCTTTTAAAAAACATAAATTTTCATACAGTGTTATTTCAAATTACTGTATTGGAATTGACTGTGGTATTTTTAAAGAAATCCTAAGTGATTAACCAAATTATTTTCTTCCGATTTAAATACCTCCTTTGAGGAATGTAGAGGTGCTTGCTATGTGTTCTCCTCTCTTTCGCTGCGTGTTTTCCATTGGGAATGTTGAGCCCATCGGTTTTCTTCCAATTGCTGAGAGGAAACACTAACACTTTCTCTGAATAGAAAGGTCACCAAATCATCCCAGGCAATGAGAGGATTTGTAAATGTCGCAGCAGTTGTTCACACATTTCCAGCTGCTAAGAGCACTATGCTGGCTTTGCTCGGGCACTAAATTTTCTATCACTTGACCTCTGATATATAAGTGTTTGAAGACCACCGGAGAACTGAAAGCTAGAATTCACTCCCAGGAAACCGCTTATTAAAACCTATTCAATCTATTTATATCTGTGTTCACTGAACCACCTGCTTTGTTACCTTCAAAATATATCCTGTTTAAAGTGATTTCTTTTCGTTTCAACGTTGGTTGAGTTCTTGCCAACTAGAGTAGGAAATTAGTTGCCTCTTTTCTGTAATTAAATAACAACACTCAGCTCAAGTCCTTTCAGGTATATTCAATTCGACACACACTTTGAATCATATAGTCCTGAGATTTATCCTCATTCAAGTATATTCTGGCATCTTTTCCTAGAACAGTCCAATTTTGATTGTCTTTTGGACCTAATGAGCCTCATGGAAGAACAAGCCTGACGGTGCTGTTTGACACCTGTGTCCAAGATGCTGATTAAGTAGTTTATAGATACTAGTGAGCCATGAGCTTCCAGACAAGTTGGCTAAATAAGTCATACCAAGGAAGGGCAGTAACAGAATGTAACTTTGGTTTGGTGAAGAGGAACAATTTGAGAGTCTCATTATATGGTGTCATTCAAATTAAATTTTGTCTTAACTCCTGAGGCTAGTGAACTGAACACATCAATTCTAATGATTTAGCAATATGCCTAGAGTCATATCTGTGCAATAACCATCATTATGGTTATGACCCATGGCATCATCTAGCTACCTGGTAGCCAGCTGGTCACCTCGGGGAATGGTGCCATATCAGGGGCTGAGTGTGGGTCTGTGCTGCTGGCAGATTGGGCACTCAGCAGTGGCTGTAGCCAGGAAGTCCATGTTGCTGAAGCTATGCATAACCTCCAACGCTACCATCATGCCCTCTTTGTTCATGAGTCCATTCAGCAATGAATAGGGAAAGAGGCTAACACGCATTCACAGAACAGGTCATCTTATCCACCTGATTAATAAAATCTTCCATGGCTGATGTCTCTCTCTAGTAAGCATTCACTTGATGCACAATTATCTTCATGTTTTTTGCCCACTCAGAAAGGTCTATCTACACACCTCTTCCCCATACCACTGTGTCACCAATTTTCTAATCATGTTCCTTCCAAGACCCTGACCATCCAGCCAAACCACTGGTCACAGCCCATGAATCAGTATACAAATCCACCTCTGGCCAGTTCTCCTTCTAAGTAAAATAAACCGTCAGGTGCACTGCTCAAAGTTCTGCCCACTGGGAGGATTTCCCCTCATCATTGTCCTTCAAGCATGCCCCAGGAAGGGGCTGTTGTGCTGCAGCTATCCACTTTTGCATGGTAAGGAACCATCTGTAAAGCAGGGCCCAAATTTTCTCTTCTGTAGTCAAATGACTGTAGGGAACTTCACAAGGAGGCATGGCTGTGGTCCAAGAGAGAAAACATAATTGTGGCAGGAGTGGAGGCCATGGACGCTTGGGCCACTTCCTTCTCCACATTTACCTATGAGTTTCTATTTCACACCCATCCCCAGCTTTCCTCGAGGTTGGCCTAAATGAATTAAATCAGGGAGTTGTGACTGTCCTTGAGACTCATCATATCTAAACTTCAGTTAAGATCTTATCACCACCCCCACCCCCCCAACACACACCTCATGACTAAACTTTTTTCACTTCTGGGAAAGAAAATTGCACTTAGTATTGTGAATTCTTCCAGATTTTATGGTTTAAGGCTTATATATCCTGAGGCCTACTGACACATCTCAATATGTTGTTCTCTGCTTTTTGGATTAAAAATAAATGCATCAAATAAAAGTAACACATTTGAAGGACTCTCAGCTCTGCCAAGGGCCTCGAATTTGTACATTAAAACTCAAAACTGAGAAATAACTTATTTTTCATAGATTAGATCAACCTTTGACCTGAAGTAACAACTTTGAATATTAATCATAACAGGAAGGGTGTTTTTTTTAATTTGCTTTTTGTTTCTGATGGGGAAGTATTTGATAACCTATTTCAGCACTCTAGATTTGGCATTGCTAATTGGGAAAACTACATGTTTACAAAAGTTCTTTCTACTTCTCTTTGTTTCTAATTCATGGGGGGGGTCTTTATATTTAGTTTCCTACAAGTCAGCTACAGGCTAAAGCATTTCCGAACACTCATGAACTCTCCCATTTATTCTATACATCTTCTCTGAAACAGAAGAAAATGAAGAAATAAAGCTTTGGTGTTTTAGGGCCTCATTTTTTTCTTGTGGTTTTAATGGCTGCTACAACCAACAATGTATCACATCTCTATTTTGCTTACCACACCAATATGGATTGCTCTCTTTTCTAATTATTACCTATATTTTAAAAATTATTAAGTCCCATAATTAAATCTTGAATTAGACTCATTAAATAGCAATTTACAGAATTCCTTGATTTTGCCTCGCTGCATGCAGACACAGTACCAAATGCACAGGAGGTCCAGAAAGTGCCCTGCATCCCTAAAGTGATGTTAAAATGTCCAAAATATGTCTTATAAGAATTTTAAGCAACTCTACTGAAAAGACTTTGGATATATTCAATACAAATTGGAAGCTACCACCGAATAAAATGAATTTCTCATTTTTTTACAGCTAGCACATTGTTTTGCTCACAAATGTATTTTGAAAACATAAAAAAAAACTCAGCCTTTTGTGATTATTTATTGTGATAATCCCTATATTTTGGATTTCTGGATTTCCTTAAGTCAGGTTTGACATTTAAATGGTGGGTGCACATAGCTCCTGTTCTGACTAGTGAAAACTATATAAATTAATCTGAAAACTGCTTCTACTGGCACATCTACTTTAAGCCCTCATTTTTTATAACTCAACTAAATTTTTCTCCTCTACTTGGAAATCTGATGAAGAAGGATCTTTGACAATGTGAGTGCATATTTGCCTCACAAGTAGCAGTCTGTATAGTTCTAAGACTATAAGCAGAAAGCAGTGAAAAAATAGGATGCCTATGTCTCACTGCCTTTCATTTCGTAAAGATGAATTGAATGTTTTAGTATATATGAAATTATAGCCCAGCTGTTATTTATCTATATTTCAAAAATGGTGACGCAACATTCTTTAAAAAAACCAAATTAATTGAGAATTAAAATCAAATTCTTTCCTGAAAACCCTAAAAAATACCCTGGGCACTATCTGAGACTCCGTAAATGTTTTTACCTAGTGAGTTTATGTGTTTTTAGGAACTCAAGGACTTCAGATTGTTCCTGTTCCAGATAAGCCCTGCATCCTGAGGTACCAGTCTCTCCAAGGGCATCGACCATGTTCATTCCTCTACCCCATAACATTGACACCCTTTTCCAGCATGATGTTAAATGGTCATTGCCCAGATACTCCTGAAGATTAAGAGAGTGATTAAATGATACAGACTGTGCAACAGGACTGGATACAAAAACTCAGAAATGGACAGCACAATACTACCTAACCGTAATGTAATTATGTTAAAACACTGAATGAAGCTGCATGTGAGAATGATAGAGGGAGGAGGGCTGGAGACATAAATGAAATCAGAAAGAAAGATAGATGTTAAAGATAGAGATGGTATAATCCAGAATGCCTGGAGTGTATAATAATAGTGAAATGTACAATGTACAAATTTTTAAAATGTTTTTGCATGAGGAAGAACAAAAGAATGTCATTATTGCAAGGTGCTGAAAATAGATGATAATTAATACTTTAAAATATCACCTTATGTGTGAGACTAAAGCAAAAAATGTTTATTTGTTACAAAATTTATATTTTGACTAGAGCAGTTCCTAATATAACTCATGTAGATAGTTTGATTGAATGTCATAAGTACTTGGAATCTCAGGTAGCAAATGAGATTTTGTTGGTTTGTCCAGAGTGATGCCCCGATGAATCCCAGAATGATTTGATCAGTGACTGGAAAAGTATTTGCTAGCCCCCTTCGGGGAATGGTGAGAGCAGGGAGGAATTCAACTTCCCCAAGTTGAATTCTTGATATTCTCACCAGCAGTGTGGACAACCAAAGCTATAGGCTGAGCCCCCAGTCTTGGAGTTTGTTCATATGAAACTTAACCCCACAAAGGATAGGTCAAGTCTACCTAAAATTTAGGCCTAAGAGTCACCCCCAAGAGAGCCTCTTTTGTTGCTCAGATGTGGCCTCTCTCTCCAGCCAACATGATGAGCAGTCTCACCACCATCCCCCTCTCTGCATGGGACATGACTCCCAGGGGTGTGGCCCTTCCT
>PVIY010015885.1:0-52891 GCA_004026745.1 Myrmecophaga tridactyla
ATTCTCTTCACAGTTCCTCCAAAATCTTCCCCTTAGCCATCCAAAACACCGTTCCAACAGATCTGGTATTTGCAAACCGCAGCAGCACCCCACTCTCCAGTACCAAATCTGTTCTAGTTTGCTAGCTGCTGGAATGCAACACACCAGAGACAGATTGGCTTTTAATAAAAGGGGGTTTATTTTGTTAGTTCTTCAGAGGAAAGGCAGCTAACTTTCTACTGAGGTTCTTTCTTATGTGGGAAGGCACAGGATGGTCTCTGCTGGCCTTCTCTCCAGGCCTCTGGGTTCCAACAACTTTCCCCGGGGTGATTCCTTTCTGTATCTCCAAAGGCCTGGGCTGAGCTGCGAGTGCTGAGATGAGGTATGCTGAGCTGCTTGGGCTGTGCTACGTTGTGCTCTCTCATTTAAGCACCAGCCAATTAAATCAAATGTCATTCATTGCAGCAGGCACGACTCCTAACCGACTGCAGATGTAAATCAGCAACAGATGAGGTTCACGTACCATTGGCTCATGTCCACAGCAACAGAACTAGGCGCCTTCACCTGGCCAAGTTGACAACTGAATTTAACTACCACACCCCTATTATTTGTTTTTATTCCATATGTTTTACTCGTTTGTTGACAAGGTAGATAAAAGGAGCATCAGACACAAGGTTTTCACAATCACACAGTCACATTGTGAAAGCTATATCATTATTCAGTCATCTTCAATAAACATGGCTACTGGAACACAGCTCTATATTTTCAGGCACTTCCCTCCAGCCTCTCCATTACATCTTGAATAACAAGGTGATATCTACTTAATGCATAAGAATAACCTCCAGGATAACCTCTCGACTCTGTTTGGAATCTCTCAGCCATTGACACTTTGTCTCATTTCACTCTTCCCCATTTTGGTCGAGAAGGTTTTCTCAATCCCTTGATGCTGAGTCCCAGCTCATTCTAGGATTTCTGTCCCACATTGCCAGGAAGGTCCACACCCCTTGGAGTCATGTCCCACGTAGACAGGGGGAGGGTGGTGAGTTTGCTTGT
Source organism: Myrmecophaga tridactyla (assembly GCA_004026745.1). Lineage (NCBI taxonomy): Eukaryota > Metazoa > Chordata > Mammalia > Pilosa > Myrmecophagidae > Myrmecophaga > Myrmecophaga tridactyla. The sequence goes on from PVIY010015885.1 coordinate 1,033, forward strand.
TGTGTTGACTGGAGAGAGAGGTGAGTGGGAGCCTTTTAATTGTTCCCATGGAGATGTGACCCACCCAATCGTGGGTGATAACTTTTGATTAGAAGATTTCCATGGAGGTATGTCTCCATCCATTGAAGGTGGAGTTGCTTACTGGAATCCTTTAAAAGAGGAAACATTTTGGAGAGAGTCCCTTTTGTAGAGCCACAATAAAGCCAGCAGATGCCACCATGTTCGCCATGTGCCCTTCCAGCTGAGAGAGAAATATGAACTTCATCAGCCTTCTTGAACAAAGGTATCTTTCCCTGGATGGATGCCTTTCATTGGACATTTCTACAGACTTGTTTTAATTGGGACATTTTCTCGGCCTTAGAACTGTAAACTAGCAACTTATTAAATTTCCCTTTTCAAAAGCCATTCCATTTCTGGTATATTACATTCCAGCAGCTAGCAAACTAGAACAAAGCCTAAGCTAAGGACCTTGGACTTGATCCTAGACTTTTTTCTGAAGGTATTAGGGAACAGCAGAGGGGTTTTAAGCCAAAGAGTGATATAATCAGGTTTGCATTTTAGAAAGATCATTCTGGCTAGCATGTTGGAAAGGTCAAAATTGGAGGCAAGTGGGCATATAATTAGGACAATATTGTAGTAATACAGATAATAGATGATGTGGTCTGAACTAAAAAAGTGAAAGTGGGGATGGAGAAAAGTGGAGAGTCCCCTGCCTCGTCCTGTAAATTCTATTGGCTGTGGACTGGAGGAAGCGGGGAAGTTTGAATATGGCTCCTGTATCAATTAGTGTTCTTAGTTGCAAATAACAGATTTCATTCTGGCTAGTTCAACCAAAAACTAATTTATTAAATGACATTTAGTAGTTCACAGAATTGTTAGGATGTCTGAAGAAATATTCAAGGCTAAGCTCCTAGGAACAATGCTACAAAACGATCGAGGTAAGGGATCCATCACTGGTTTTCCGTGTATCAGTAGAGGTAACAACTGCTACTGTTGCTGCCGCCACTGAGCCAAAAATGCCAGCAACTTGTTTTTTTGTTTTTTACTTGTTTTTTTATTTGTTTGTTTGTTTTTGATATGCTGTAAAGTGGTGTGACATTTCATTATTTTTCCACTTGAGTATCCTGTTTTTGCAGCTCCATTTGTTGAATTTGTTTGTTTGTTTGTTTTTTGGGGTGTGCAATGACTGGGAAATGCACATGCCCACATGGCAGGTGAGAATTCTACCAGTGAACTACCCTCACATTCCCAGCAACTTAGTTTTAAAGCAAGTGCCACCAATGTCACTTCTGCATTAGGTCTCGAACCTTCCTGTGCCTGAAATCCTCTGACAGCACTAATAGCTGGTGCTGAATAAGCAGAACCTGTTTATTCATATTGCTCACTTCCAAATCTAAGTTTTTCATGGGACATCTGCCTGCTTTCCAGCTGCAAAGGAGCCTGGGAATTTGTCTTCTGATTTCTGCATAGGTAGGGTGGGGTGGAGATGACTCATGCTGTAGGAATTTCCCAAATATAAAGTCTATTCAAAAGACGATGGACAGGATATGACAAATGTCCAAGTCCCTGCCTTGGAAGTAGATGGTGGTGGCATTTACTGAAATAGGGAACTGTTGGGGATTGAACCATGTCCCCCAGGTTTGAATCCCTGGTCCTGTCAGTGTGAACCTATTTGTAAATAGGACCTTTGAAGATAGTATTAGTTAAGGTGTGGCCAAACTGAATAAGGGTGGGCTTTAATCCAATATGGCTGAAGTCCTTACAAGTAAGGAAATTGGGCAAGGAAGAGAAGACACAAGGAGCAGCCAGAAGCAAAATCAACAGAACCTGTAGGAGAAAGAAGACATCATCCTGTGCACTGCCATATGATAGAAAAGTCCGGAACCCCAAAAGTTTCCCACCAGCCAGAAGTTACCAACCCAAGGAGGAAGCAAGTCTTCTAGCCTCTGGAAATTGTGGGTCAATAATTACTAAGCCAACCTATTGTATGGTATTTATTTTAGTAGCTAGGAAACTAAAACATGAACACACATACAAAGAAGAAGAAGAAAAGGAAAGAAAAAGAGGTAATGAAGATAATAAATTCTTTCCCGGATGCATTAAATTTCAGGTGCTTGAGGGCCATCATCCAATTGAGATGTTCAATAGGTATTTGGATATAATGATCTGAGATTCAAGAGATAAGTTTGAGCCTTGCAAGCATATAGATCGCTCACTTCATTCAGACTCTGCTGAAACACCTTCTCTCCAAGACGCACATCTGACCACTCTATTGGAAAATTGCATCTTTACTCTGCTCTCCTTCTCCTCGTTGCCCTTATCCTGGCACCTTAGAAATTTGTTCATTTGTGCATTTTCTGCCATGCCCACTCAACTGTAGTAAATTCAGTGAGGACAGAGACTCTATGGTTTTATTCACTGTTACATCCACTTGCTTAAAACAGTGTTTGGCACATTGTTGGTGCACAATTACTATGCATGGAATGGGTGGATAACGAAACGTAAGTGAAGCCATAGGAGTAAAGAGAGCCTCAAGTGTGTTTGCACAGCAAGAGGACCGAGAGCCAAGGCTGGATCCCTGGGAAACTGATGTTTGGAAGCAAGCAGAGGAGTTGGTCCTGTGATGGAACCTTCAGCAAGACTATCCTGAGAGAAGTAAATCTAAATTTCCTATTAGAGAAGACATTTGAAGATGTAGGGTATGCAGAGCGGTCAAGGAAGACCAGTACAAAATGTCCATTGAATTTAATCTGAAAATCTCTTGGAGAGATGAGCTTCAGTAAGAGAAACAAAATTGCATTCTGTTGAAACAACTGAAATGTGTTGAAACAACTGAAATGTATGACTCCAGAGGCTCCGAGAGTGGCAACTCTTTCAAACTTAGAGACTCAAGGATTAACTCTCCTTTTTCTCCACAGAAAGTAATTCTCACACATTCTACCAATTAGAGATTAATTTGTGTTAAGGGACTGCTATTAAAATGCAAATATACCTTTTAAGAGGGTTAAGTTTCATTCACACGTTAATGGGAATTACTTTAATCAGCTTCACACTTAGCAGAGTGCAGCTAAACACAGTACTTAGAATATTAGACTTTTGATTATGGCCTAGAAGAAGGAAGCAATTGGAATTGGAGGTCAAATCTGGAGCGAATTTTTAAGACCCTGAAGGCAGCATGATAGGTTTCTAGGAGAAACCTACGGGAGTGCTATTAAAGAGAAAAGGGATAGAAAGGTATTCTGAAGAGAAAGTCAGTTGGTGACAAAGAAAAACTTTGCCTAGAGGCATTGAGGCCCTGAAAATCTGGTTTATGCCAAATTGGTTGAGCTATAGACTTTATCTTCCCTCCAGTCACTCCAGTTTAATCCAGGCTTTCCAGGAGGTGACTTCCTTTTTGCCCTTCCCCTATGGGGAAGCAGAAGAGAGGGAAAGAATACAATGGTGGAAAGAGACTCAAGTGTTTTTCTGGTGCTCCCCATTATTTTCCTTTTCTCTTCACTAAATTCTGAGTTCCCTTAGAGTATAAACAGTCTTTTTTTCCCTCTGTATATATCCAACATATATGCCTAGCTCAGTGCCTGGCATGATGAATAAATCTTTCTAAGCAACAAGATAGATATATGAATGCAATTATTAGTTTCAGAGTTGGAATTTTCTTTATCTGCGAGATCTTTAGCATGTCTTTAGACAAGCATGCTGATTGCATTTCCTTTGCTTCACTTGACAAAAGGACCAGCCAAGGGTGTCCTTTGATAATATAGTTCTTCCTTTTCCATCTCAAGCAAATTTAGTTGAAACTTTAGGTGTATATAAACAATTCATTATTGAAATTTCTATCATTCATTTATTTCCTTCTGGAGTCACTATGAGGTTCATTTAGTTAAAACATTCAGACACACAAACACACACACACAAACAGCTCTCTCTCTCTCCTTTTTTTTCTGATTTAAACAAAATCTGATTCCAAGTTCCTTCCCCCACAGTCCACTAATTCCAGGAGAGCCCTAAAGATTTAGGCCCCCGGTAGCCATTATTAACCTGCCTCCTATCCAAGTCTGCATGATTCCCTGAAGGTAGTGGTTCCATTCCCTCCTGCCATGTCAAATTTGGCCATCCATGGGATATTTTCACCAAAGCTAAGATCCCCAGCCGCCATTCACCTCTAATGTCTTGCTATATTCCAATGGGATGAATAAAAACATGAGCCAAGATCCTTGAACTGTCTTACACTCATAACCCAACAAATCAAAAAACTCCAGCTCTCTAAACCCTCAGGGATATTAAGCGAATGTATCACGTCATCTTTCCAGCTCTTATTTTCCAACAAAAAAGATATTAAAAGCACCTATTGTGGCCTTAAAGACCTTTTAAATTAGTGTGCCTGGCGTCTTTTGCATGCCCTCCAGAACCACACTCAAGCATTCTCCTCCTAGATTTCTACCCTAGACCTTAATGGACCTCAACAAGGGGCCCCCATACCTTGTAGTTTTTTGAATGGGCTTTGCCAATGGGGAGCTCTGGCAGGAAATGGAAGGAAGATGAAGAGTGAAGTCTGGTATCTATTGCCAAGGTCCCTCCCTGAAGGGTAACCTGGAGTTGTCTGAGCTCCTGGCAGACGGTCAGCTCCTCTTTTCAAGGCTCTATACAAGTGTTTGTCCAAGACTGTATCCAAGTTTTTCACCTTAAATGTAGGCTCCCTTACCTCTCCCTTCAGGCCTAGGGAGTTCTAACATTTTATCTGCTGTTCTGTCCTGGGGTACCCCACTAACCCCTTGTGGACCTTTCACCTACACCTTCATAAATAGTTCTTTTGTAAATAAACCTTTCTTAGATTATTCTATGTTAAAGTATGCCATTTGATTCCTGATGGGCCTCTGACTAATACAGTGTGATCAAATATATTTTCAGCTAGAAATAATACTCAATATCTTCTTGTCAAAGAATATGTTTGTTTATGGCATTCTTACCCATGTAGTTCAAAGAACTGTATAAAAAACAATCACAACATTTCTTGGTAGAAAGGTATGAAAGGATAAATTTTAAAGAGAATGAACCCCTATGTCATACAATATATAAAAATCAATTCAAAATTGATCATAGACCTAAATATAAGAACTATAAAACTCCTAGAAGAAAATGTAGAGAAGCCTCTTTAGGACCTTGTGTTAGGCAATGATTTCTTAGACTTTATTTCCAAAGCAAAGGCAACAAATGGAAAAACAGTTAAATGGAACCTCATCAAAATTAAAAGCTTTTGTACATCAAAAGGACTTTATCATGAAAGTAAAAAGAGCCTACTCAATAGAATAAAATATTTGGAAACCACTTATCCAATAAGGGTTTAATATCCAAAATATAAAAAAAAATCCTTCATGGAACTGTAATCCATACCAAAGTTTGAAATCTGTTCTATAACTACTTGTTACAATGAACTTTGAAATTTATTCCTTTCCTCTTTATTTGTTATATTTCACAATAAAAAATGTTTTTTTAAGGAAAAAGAAATCCTTCATCTTGGCACCAAAAAGACAACCCAATTTAAAAAATGGGCAAAAGACTTGAATAGACATCTTTCCAAAGAAGGTACACAAATGGCCAAAGAGCATATGAAAAGAGGCTCCACATCACTAGCTAGTAGAGAAATGCAAATCAAAACCCCGATGAGTTATCATTTCACATGACCCACTAGAATGCCTATGATTAAGAACTGGAAAATCACAAGTGTTGGAGAGGATATGAAGAAATAAGAGAGCTAATTCATTTTTGGTGGGAATGTAAAATAGTACAGCTGTCATGGAGGACAGTTTGGTGGTTCCTCAGAGAGTTAATTGTGGAATTACCATATGACCTGGCAATCCCACTTCTAGGTATGTACCCAAAGGATTGAAAGCAGGAACTAGAACAGATACTGGTTTCACCAATGTTCATAGTAGCATTATTTACAGTTGTCAAAAGATGGAAGCAACTGAAGTGCCCATCAACAGATGAATGGATAAACAAAATATGGTATCTACATACAATGAAATATTATTCAGCATTTAAAATAAATGAAGTTTGTTATATGTGACAATGTGGATGAACCTTGAAGACAGCATGTTAAGTGAAGTAATCCAGAAACAAAGGGACAAATATTGTATGATCTCACTGGTATGAAGTAATTAGAAGAGCAAATCATAGAGTCGGAATCTAGAGATTACTAGGGGATGAGGTGGGGGTAGAGAAAGAGGAGTCCATGCTTACATTGTACAGAATCTCTCTTTGGGGTTGATCATCAAGTTTTGGTAATGGATGGTGGTGATGGTAGCACAACACTGTGAGTGTAATTAACAGCACTGAATTATATATTTGAATGTGGTTAAAAGGAGAAAATTTAGGTTGTCACATTTTTACTTGAATAAAAACTTTCAAAACTATAGGACTGTACAACACTAACAATGAAACCTATTGTAAATAATGGGCTATAATTAATAGTACAATTATAAAAATGTGTTTTTGTGAATTATAACAAATGTACCACATTAATGCAAGGTATTAATAGGGTGGTATATGGGAACTCTGTATTTTGTGCATGATTTTTCTGAAAACCATCAACTTTTCTAATAAAAGAACGAAATCATAACTCTATAACAATATAAAATCAATATGTGTCAAGAGTTTTTATTTCACTTACATTGAACTCAATAAGGAGGGAAACATATGTTAAAACCAGTTCAAAAGAGAGCTCAAATCTCCAGTACTGAAAGGTTAATTGCAAATAATTTATGCAGATACTCCCCCTCAAGGAGGGGCAGCTGAACTCCCCAACCCTTGATTGTGGGCTGCACTTACTACTTTGTTTCCAAAGTGTAAAATTTGGAAAGGTGGGGGGAGAGGGGGTAACTTTCTAGTGGAGAAACCCAGAAAAGGCAACTATAGCCGGTGGTCATGATAGCATAAGGCCCTGGAGATGATGTGATGCGAATGGTCCTTTATCCCTGTCATCTCCCCCGCTGAAACCCATTCACCTAATGATGAGAAAAGCATCAAAGTCAATAGAAGGACACACTGCAATATGCCTGACCAATGCTCCACAAGTCTGAATCATCAAGAAGAAAGGATGTTTGAGAAACTGTCACAGCCAAAGCAGCCTAAGGAGACAGGACAACTAAATTTACATTTAATTTACATGTATTAGCCTCGATGGAATCCTTGGACAGAAAAGGACTGTATTTGTTCTCTAGGGCTGTGAGAAATCAACACAAACTTGGGGGCTTAAAACAACAAAAATTTATTCTCTCACACTTCTGGAGGCTAGGAGTCCAAAATAAGATATCATAAAGAGCCATGTCCTCTCTGGGGAAGAGACTTTTCCTTTCTTCTTCCTAGCTTCTGACAGTGTCCAGCAATCCTTGGCATTCCATGAACTGCAAACTGCATAACTCTAGTAGACTGCCTCCCTCATCATGTGGCTTTCTCCCTGCTTGTTTTTGTCTCTGTGTCTGTTTTCCACTTCTTATGTGGATACCACTCATACTCCAGTATGACCCCATCATTTAAAAAAATTTGCATTCTGGTTACAGTATATAACATAAAATTTCCCATTTTAATCACTTTCAATTGTACAATTCAGTGATATAAAACTACTTCCACAATGTTGTGTTACCATCGCCCACATCCATGACCAAACCTTTTCCATTACTCCAAACATAAACTCTATACTCATTAATCATTAATTTTTCATTCCCCAACCCAACAGAAATAAGTCTACTTTCTATGAATTTGCATATTGTAGTTACTTCATGTAAGTGAAATCATACAATATTTGTACCTTTGTATCTAGCTTATTTCACTCAACACAACATCTTCAAAGTTCATCCGTATTGCAGGATGTATCAGATGTATCATTGTACAAGATGTACATTGTAGGATGTATCATTCTTTTTTATAACTGAATAATGTTCCACTGTATGTATATGCCACATTTTTTTATACATTCATCAGTGGATGGACACTTGGGTTACTTCCATCTTTGGACTATTATGAGTCATGCTGCTTTGAACATTGGTGTACAAATATCTATTCTAGTCCCTGATTTCAATTTTTTGGGGCATATACCTAAAAGTAGGATTGCCTAGTCATATGATAATTCTATACTTAACTTTCTGAGGAATGCAAAACTGTTTTCTACAGCAATTGCACCATTTTACAGTCCCACTGTTTTGGTTTGCTAAAGCTTCTGGAATGCAATATACCAGAAATGGGTTGGCTTTTACAAAGAAGATTTATTAACTTGCAATGTACAGTTCTCAGGCCATGAAAATGTCCAACTCAAGATATCAACAGGATGATAGCTAGACTATGAAGACATTCAGATGGCATCTGGGTCACACCTCTGTCACATGGGAAGGCACATGGCCAATGTCTGCTGGTCCTTCACTCCCGAGTTTTGTTGCTTTCAGCTTCTGGTTCCAGCAGCTTCCTCTCTGTGTTTCTGTCGGTGCTCTTAGCTTCTCGGGGGATTTTCCCTATGAGCTTCTTAACTTCACCTCTTTAAAAGATTCCACTAAGGAGTCTTACTGAATCATAATAAACTAATCAAAAGGTCCCACCTACAAAAAGCCTGCACCCACAGTAATGGATTAAAAAAACATGGCCTTTTCTGGGGTACATAACTTCAAACCACCACACTTACTGATTAGGTACAAGAATCCCAATTTCTCACATCCTCAGAAATACTTGTTATTTTCTATGGTTTCAATAACGGCCACTTGTATGTCTTCTTTGGAGACCTGACAATTCAAGTCCTTTACCTATTTTTTAATTGGATGGTTTGTCTTTTTGTTGTTGAGTTATAGGAGTTCCTTATATTTACTGGTTATTAAATCCTTATCAGATACACAGATATTTGGGTTATGCCAATTCTAATGTTTTTCAGTTGAAAAGGGGTGTTCACAATATGGAATAGGGATATGGGACTGGTTGCTGTTCTTGGAGAGACTGGCCCTTCTAGGTTTCTAAACTTTTCTGGCCTGGGAAACATCTGAAGGTTTAGGGTTCCTGAAAAGTAAACTTAGTACATGCAACTTTTTTAGGATCTCAGATAGAACCCTGAGTGTTCTTTAGGGTTAACAAGAATGATGTTGGTTGGGGGTTGACAAACCATGACAATTAGCAATACCCAGCTGACACTTGCGTAAGAGTAACTGCCAGAATAGCCTCCTCACTCTATTTCAACTCTCTTAGCCACTGATACCTTACTTTGTCACATTTATTTCCCCCCTGCTGGTGAGGAAAGCACCATTGATCCAGGGTCAGGTCATCCCTGGGAGTCATGCCACTGTGCCAGAGAGACTCACATCCCTAGACGTCATGTCCCACATAGAGGGGAGGGTGATGATTTTACCTGCAGAGTTGGGCTTAGAGAAAAAGAGACCACATCTGAGAAACAAAAGAGAAACTCTCTGGAAGCAATTTTTAGGCATAATTATAGGTAGGCTAAGCTTCTCCACAACAGAAATAAGTTTCATGAAAAGTTAGCCTCAAGATCTAGGGCTGGGCCTATTAACTCGGGAGTCCCTAGTGTTTGAGAAGGTATCAGGCATTTCCCAGATGGGAAAGTTTAATAGTTCCAGATTTCCTCTTCAGTCCCTCAAAGGACTCTGTCAATAATTTTAAATTATCTGCCCAATATACTCTGCGATGTATCTGGGCATTACATTAAGCTATACTGAATTATAAACCCACGTTCCCATTCTGGGCTCCAAGTGTTTGGATTGTTTAAATGACCTATCCAGATAGGTTCAGTTAGATTATGTGCTACAGAAAATTTAGGTTTTGGACAAAATAAACCTTTCTTCCTTTGGTCTTACACAGTAGGTGAAGTTCTGAAATACAGACGCTGTCATCCATTACCCTGTATTCTGATTGACCTTAGTAATATTGACTGTATTTTAAAACTTCAACTTCCATGTGAGGTCAAATGAAAAGATGTTTATTCAGTACATGATTTATATTTTCTGTAGCACACTATTTAAGCTAACCTGTATGGTGAGTTTATTTGAACAACATAATTATCTGGAACTTTGAGTAAGGAATGAGATCTTGTTATTCTGTACAGGTTAATGCAATACCCTGATATACTGCAAAGTATTTGGGGAAGAAAATAAAAAGGTACTTGCAAAGTCCCCTTGAGGGACTGGGGAAAAATGTGGAAATGTTAAATTTCCCCATCTAGGGAAGTCCTGATATTCTCTCAAGCATTAGGAAGTCCCAGTTAAATAAGCCAAGCCCTTGATCTTGAAGCTTGCCCTTATGAAACTTATTCCTGAAAAGGGGATGCTAAGCCTATTTACAATTATCCCCAGAGAACCTCTTTTGTTGCTCAGATGTGGCCTCTTTCTCTAAGCCAACTCTGCAAATAAACTCACTGCGCTCCCCAATACATGGAACATGACTCCCAGATGTAAATCTCCCTGGCAGCGTGGGACCTGACTCCCAGGGATGAGCCTGACCCTAGCATCGTGGGACTGAGAAAGTCTTATTGACCAAAACAGGGGAAAGAAATGAAGCAAGAGAATTCAATTAGAATCGAGAGGTCATTCTGGAGGTTATTCTCTTTTTTTATACATATTTTTATTATGAAATATAACATGTATACAAAAAGGCAATAAATTTGAGTACATTGTAATAAGTAGTTATAGAACATATTTCAGAGTTTGGTATGGGTTACAGTTCCACAATTTTAGGCTTTTCCTTCTAGCAGCTCTAAGACACTAGAGACTAAAAGAAACAAAAATCATACACATTTGTTAAACATTCTGCAGATTATTCTTATGCATATTCTAGTTTGCTAACTGCCAGAATGCGAAAAAGTAGAAACAGAACAGCCTTTAAAAAGGGGAATTTATTAAGTTGCAAGTTTACAGTTCTAAAGTAGTGAAAATGTCCAAATTAAATCAAGGCTATAGAAATGTCTAAATTAAGGCACCAACAAAAGGTTACCTTCACTCAAGAAAGGCCAGTGAAATACAAAATTTCTCTCTCAACTGGAAAGGCACATGGCGAACATGGTGGGGTCTGCTAGCTTTCTCTTCTGGCTTGATTCATGAAGCTCCCCCAGGGGTGTTTCCTTCTTGATCTCCAAAGGTCTCTGGCTGCACTGACACTTGGCCTCATAGCTCTGCATGGCTCTGCATAGCTCTAAAAAGAGACTCTCTCCAAAATGTTTCCTCTTTTAAAGGATTTTAGTCAAGGCCCACCTGGAATGGGTGGAGTGACACCTTCCTCTAATTAAAAGTTAATACACACAATCAGGTGAGTCACATCTCCATGAGAACAATTAAAAAGCTCCTAGCCAGTAACATTGAACGAGGATTAAAGGGCATGGTTTTTCTGAGGTCCACAAATTCAAACTGGCACATTAATTATATAGATATTCCCTTTTAGTTTCTAGTGTATTCGAATAACTAGAAGGAAATACCTGAAACTGTTGAACTGTAGCCTTGATTCTTAATGACGATTTTATAATTCCATGGCTTTTACTGTACCCATTAAGGGGTATGGGATGTTTTGGGTGTTCTTTTTAATTTTCTTATTTTGGGGGGTGTCATGGTCAAGTTCATGTGTCAATTTGGCCAAGTGGTGGTACCTGTTTGTCTGGTTGGGCAAGTGCTGGCCTGTCTGTCGCGATGAGGACATTTCATAGAATTAAATCATGATCACATCAGCTGCATCCACAGTTGATTCCATTTGTAATCAGCCAAGGGGATTGTCTTCTCTAATAAGTGATGCTTAATCTAATCACTGGAAGCCTTTTAAGGAGGATTCAGAAGAGACAGGCTCTCTTCCTGCTTCAGCTGGTGAGCCTCTCCTGTGGAGTTCACCCAGACCATCCATTGGAATTGTTGGCTTCACAGCCTGCCCTGCAGATTTTAGACTCTGCGTTCCCATGGTTACATGAGACACTTTTATAAATTTTATATTTGCAAGTGTTTCCTGTTGATTCTGTTTCTCTAGAGAACCCTAACTAATACATGGGGGCTAATGAAAATGTCCTAAAATTGACTGTCTTGCTCCCAGGGATGATTGTCTTGGCCCTGTCATCCTGGGATCAACAATGCTTTCCTGACAAAAAGGGGGAAAAGAAGTGCAACAAAATACAGTATCAGTGGCTGAGAGAGCTCAAATAGAGTTTAGAGGCTACTCTGGAGGCTATTCTTATGACACTTCAGCTAGATATCACTACTTACCATGGTTTGCCAAACCCCAACCAAAATCATTCCTGCAACCCTAAATAACACCTAGGGCTCTATCTGAGATTTTACAAAGGTTCCATGCAATATGACTACTTTCCAGAAAAACACAACCTCCACATGGGTTCCCAGGCTGGATAAGTCCTGAAACCCAGAGTGGCCAGTCTTTCCAGAACATCAACTAGTTCCATCCCCTATCCCATTTTATTGACAGCCCCTTCCAATGTGAAAAATTTAGAATAGGCTTAGCCCAAATACCCCTAAAGACTGGCAGAAAGATCAAAGGACAAGGTGGAGTTATAACAGAGAAGATAGGATTTAACAAATGAGTATGACTGCTTAATCATTATAGCAATTTTTTGTAGTCTTTAGTGTCTTGGAGCAGCTAGAAGGAAAAACCAAAAATTGTGGAACTGTGAACCATACCAGACTCTGAGATCTGTCTACAACTGATTGTTGTGGTGTGCGTCAAAATTTATTGTTTTTTTAATATATATATGTTATTTTTTCACAATAATAAATAAATAAATAGATTTTTTTGTTGTTGTTTTTTTTAATTTGCATATGAGCAGGAGGCACCAGGGATCGAACTCCAGACCTCCAGCACGGCAGGTCGGAGCTCTGCCTGCTGAGCCACGGCAGCCACCCAAAATTGATTGTTTTTGATGAATGTATAACTATAGATGATAGTGAGCCATTGATTGTATACTTTGGATGATTATATGATATGTGAATATATCTCAATAAAATTGCATTAAAACAAAAATAAGGGGTGGAACATATGCGAATGCTATATTTTGACATGATTTTTCTATATATCTACAACTTTTTAAATTAAAATCATTTTAACAAATCAATTGGCCATAAATATGAGGATTTATTTCTGAACTCTTAATTCCATTCCGTTGGTATATAAGTCTATCTTTGTGCCTATTCTACACTGTTGTGATTTCTGTAGCTTTAAAATTGGGAAGTATATGTCCTCCAATTTTGTTTTTCTTTTCAAGATGTTTTTGTCTTCAGGTTCCCTTGAACTTCCATATGAATACGATGATTGATTTTCCATGTCGGTGAAGGCTATTCGAATTTTTATTGGGGTTGTATTGACTCTGTATTTTGTTGAATCTGTAAATTATTTGTAAATATCTAAACAATATTAGGTTTTCCAGTCTATGAATATGGAATATCTTTCTATTTATTTAGGTCTTCTTTAATTTCTGTCAGCAATATTTCATAGTTTTCCAACTACAAATCCTTTACACCCTTGTTTAAATATATTCCCAAATATTGTATTCTTTTAATTGCTATTGTAAATGGGATCATTTTCTTGATTTCCTTTTTGGATTGTTCATTGTTGATGCGTACACTAATTTTGTGTGTTGATCTTAGTTTTAACTCATCTTAACTAACTGCATCTACAACAACCCTATTTCCAAATAAAGCCACATTCTAGGGTATTGGGGATTAGGATTTCAATTTACCTTTTTGGGGTACACAATTCAACCATAACAAGGACATTAAAGAAAAACCAATGAGCTCTGGATAAAGTATGGAGTTTAATTAATGTACCAGTGCTGTTGTTCAATTATGACAAATGTACCTAAGAAGGTAAGATGTTAACAATACAGGAAACTGGGAGGGGGGGTGTATGGGAACTCTCTGTACTATCTTTATAACTTTTCTGTAAATCCAAATTTTTCTAAAATAAAGTGCTTATTTAAAAAAAGAGAGAGTACTCAAGGTATCACATATTTATAGTCAGGTAAGGAATGCTGAAATGAATCTATAAATGGATGCAAAAGTGGTCAATATGCAGTGAATAATAATTAATTGGATTCCACTAGACACAATTTTGCATTTTGAAATGGACAGGAGTGATTCTTATCAGTTTACAAAAAGTTAACTTCTATCTCTTTGGAATTATTAGCTAGCCTAGTGAAAGACAAAGAAATACTATGCAACCCTATAAGACCCGATAATCTCCAGAGTCTCCAGCACATACATTGAAGGGATCTTTTTTGTCCATTTCAAAATCTTCCACATTTTTTTCTCTACAACAGGTATAGGTACCAAAATTTTAAAAAGTCCTAAAACAGGCTAGGCTGACTTCGAAAAAGGGCAAAGAAAAGTATACAAAATTCCAAAGCTTTGCTGGAATGCTTTGTTCAGTATTACAACCTTATGAACTGAGAAAAAAAAAACACCTCAAATACCAAAACCATTTATCAGCCTACCCTGGGAAAACCCTGCAGACTGCTTAAGATATACATTGCTACCTTAGAGTTAAAAGCACTTATCACCTGATGTTACCTAGGCAACATACCAGCAAATGGTGCAATAACAAAATAAGAATTAAAAAAACAAATTGAAAAAAGAACAACCAATATCAAGTTCAAAATTAAATTTAATCTCCTACCTGGTCATACAAATTATTCATGTTAAAGATAGACTTAATTGTTAGGTGGGAACTTTATCATTTTTCTGGGCCTCATATTTCCAATATGGAGGGGTTTCAACTTGAGTAAAATTCCCGGCCTCCTTCTCTGCCTATAAGAAACAGCTTCATGACAATGCTTTAGAGATTTTGCCCTTGGACATTTCATTTCAAGCTGTTATTGAAATTTGTTTGTTTTGTCTTTCCTCAGTGTCTTAATGCTTGTGATAGGTGTCTTGAAGTCAGAATTCACATGTGCCTTTCGCATTTCAGTTTCAAATGCTCTTGAGGAAGACCAACTATCTCCTGGTACATCTATCAACCCACCACCCCAAATGAAATTTGCACAGGCCGAAGCAGAATATCCAAACATAAGCTAAGGTTTTGTTGTGATGCAATAACAGACAGAGACTTGAATTCACTTTTATAATTCTGTTGGCATTATCTTGTTGGCCTCTTGTTGTCTTGCTATTTTAAAAGTATTCTAAATCTAAAATAATTACTTTTGACAGCTGTTGTTCAAAATTTATTGCTTAATAAAATATCTCCTGGCAATTAGGGAAATGGGTAAATACACCTGAACGGTAGGATTTACAACTAAATAGTCAGGATTTACAACTAAATAGTCCTGTAGGAGATAAGAGAAACACTGATGTTTTTTTCTGGCCATGGAAAGATGCTGGAAGCAGTTGCTGTGCTGTATATTCTTCCTATGTCCTTCCAGATCCACTCTTCCCCCTACTACATTGTATTCTCTACCTGGGGTGGCTGTTCTTTCTGTACTGCATCAACCTTTGCCCTCTGACTTCCAATTGGTTTCAGCCAATGGAAGCATGGGCAAGAAATTGGAAGTTGGGAAGAGAGAGAAAACAAACTGCAGCTTGGCAGGGGCTGCATTTTCTTATAGAAGGCTGTATGTCCGGTCAAGTGGTCTTTTTCACAGCTACAGCTCTTTATGGCTCTGGACACCATTCATACCTCTCTCCTTCAGGATGGTAACTGCTCCCTGCATGGAGACCTAGATCTTTCATTTTCCCCTGTTGGCTTATTTGAACCTTGCCCATACCTGATTAATAGCCTTCTGATTTCTCTTTGGCCACGCCTTTAAAGTGTGCCATCTGTTTCCTGTCAGGCCCTTGATCAATGCAATTGCTTTGACATTTTTCTAAGACAAAATTGAATCTGCCATCGTATAGAACTCTGGGAATCTACCTGCTTGTTTCTATGTCATGGTGACATGAATAGTTTCTTCAAACCCTTGGATACCTCTTCATGTGGACCTGGTATAGCCATTCATCCAATGAGAATCCTAGCAAAGCCTTTCACTTTTCAATAAAAAGTGGAAACACACCATTTGCTCCTTTGATCGCTCTTGGGTCCATTAATATAGACTATCCCTTAACAGAGACTAGACCTAGAACTGTACCATTGTTTGGCACTTTTCAAAGAGCCAGGGAAGAAAATTGATTAGGATTGGATGAAACATACAAAGTTCATGCATTTATTTTTCGTAGAGCAGGATAGATCAGCTTATTTAGACCGTATCGCTTTTGAAGAATTGTTTTCATTTCAGGGTTGCATAGAGATTCTGTAAAGGGATTCTGATTTCTTCAGGGACAATTTAAGAAATTGACCTGGAAAATCTAATAAAACATTTCATTAGGATGTTGCTATAGCGACATAGTTACCTCTGATACCTCATTTACTATTGGGATATAGTACACCATATTCTTCACAGTCTCTGTGGCTAGCACTTCGGGTCATATTTAAGTGACTCCCACAGAAAATCCATTCCCATCACCCCTTTAGTTCTGGTACATTACTCACCAAGCAATGTCCTGATTTCCATGTTGTTCTGCCTACATAAAAAGAATACACTGGTCATAGAGACTGAATATTTTTCGTAATAAACTCACAAAGGACTTATGGATATGATCTAAAATTCCATGTTTCACTCTATGCCACAGGAATATTCCTTATGATAAATGCAAAAATTAGTATTCTGGCTCTATTCCAATCTTATTTGCATTTTAATTAGTGTGGACCAGTTTCTCAGAATCTGATCACCTTCCTCATCAAAGAAAAATAAATCTTTACACTTCAAAAAAAAAGGAAACTGAATTTCATCTCACCTTCCCTAACATGAAAGAAGAACCTTTTCCAGTTTGACTTCTACTGATTAACATAGTTCCTATGAAAAGCCTCAGGTAAGAGACTCATTTTAGAGTTAAACTTTGAGAAAAGGTCTGCTTATCACAAAAACTATGGAATGGATTGATTTTTCTTCTCTTCTACTTCCTCTTTTCAGTCAGGAAGCTTCATGTCAACTGCAAAGAATCTTTTAGAAGTGGTTCTCAAACTTCTCATGTTTGTGAAACTCTCAAATACTAGAATTTTGAACAGCCAATTTGGATGAGTTGAACAACTCCAATCAATTATTGTAACATCTCAGGGAGCCCTAAATGCATCTACAGATATCTATATAGTCTGTTTCAGCATTGTAGCTATTCAACAACTATTCCTGTTGTGGTAGTTAGATTCAGTTGTGAACTTGGCCAGGCACCTAGTTTTGTTGATGTGGACATGAGCATTGGCTCATGTATGTGAATCTCATCCGTTGCTAATTACATCTGCAGTAGGCTAGGAGGCGTACCTGCCGCAGTGATGTTTTACTTAATTGGCTGGTGCTTAAATGAGAGAGCACAACGTAGCACAGCCCAAGCAGCCTAGCATACCTCATCTCAGCACTCACAGCTCAGCCCTGGCCTTTGGAGATGCAGAAAGAAGTCACCCCGGGGAAAGTTGTTGGAACCCAGAGGCCTGGAGAGAAGACCAGCAGAGACCATCCTGTGCCTTCCACGTAAGAAAGAACCTCAGTAGAAAGTTAGCTGCCTTTCCTCTGAAGAACTAACAAAATAAATCCCCTTTTATTAAAAGCCAATCTGTCTCTGGTGTGTTGCATTCCGACAGCTAGCAAACTAGAACATCTGTCCATACAGTTCTTTCTTACATACTCACAAAGCAAAGCTTTCTTATATTCCAGTGAACCACTTCTTCTTCTAGGGCCAATTAATGTAATGCTTTGCTTTTATTTCTAACTTGAAGCAAACTGAATGATCTGCTCCAACTCCACATCACATATGATGGACACAGTTGTTTTATAGTAAAAATTAAAGCTATAAGTCTGTGAAAATTTTGCTACACACTGTATCTTCTCAGCACTGCAGTCAAGAATCACCATCTCCTCATGCTCAAATCCCGCCCCCCACCCCATTGTAACTTACTGACCTAATTCTATTTTCTCCCCTCAAAATGCTTTTTTTAAATTCACATTTTACTATTGAATTGCATGTAGGTCCTGCCTCCTTAAGTTCTTTGTAAATGAGGCCAGGTGTTCAAAAAATAAATAAAATACAGAAAGGCAAAGTGTTCTATCCTTGCTGCCTACTCTTCACTTCCCTCTGCAGGCAAAAGGAAAGTTGAAACCAAGTCACGACCTATTAAATACAGCATGTCCAGGAGAAAGATTTACAGTAATTGGTGTTTTTTGAGCAGGTAACTATTACCAACCAGACTCCCTCTATTCACAGGAAGGGTTTCCCAATTTGCTGAAGTCTGCTCCCTGTGGAAAGATCTCTGGGACCCATACACCCTATTTTCAACAGGCAACACTATCTCCTACACCCATTTACAAATGCACACCAAAGTCCTCTTATTCTGGGTCAGGGCTAAGGACCTCTACGTCAAAGTCCCTTTCAGCCCTTTAAAACTTCGATTCAGGTGAGAGAGAGAGAGAGAGAGAGAGAGAAAGAGACCCTATAGTTATAATGACATAGACATGCAGACATTAACAATGCAACTTAGCTATGCAAATGTCAAGAATTGTAGGAAACTCTGCAATGTAGTGACCAGAAATAATGTGAGATTTAGCCTGCAAAATAACTAAGCAACAGTTGAAAGGACTACTGACCATGCATGGATTAAATTTTCAGTCACAGTACTTTGTATGGATAGCTACACTCTCAGTGATGTCATCTTCTAAAATCACACACCCAAAGTATATGCATAGTGTGACAACTGAGTCCAAATCGATGACCCGGGTAATGCAATCAGGGTAACACTATTATTTCCCGTGGAAAACCTTCAAGACCATGGAAAAATAAGTGCTAATCTGTTGCATGTTCAAGGAATAGCTATGTGAGAAAGAAAATCAAGTCCTTGTTTAATTTTATTTACATTCCAATATGTACTTGCAGGAAACGCATCACAGAATTAATATCACTAGATGTATTAGAATACACCTTTTTTTTTTTTTTTATTTTACATGGGCAGGCACCGGGAATCAAACCCGGGTCCTCTGGCATGGCAAGCAAGCGTTCTTGCCGCTGAGCCACTGTGGCCCGCCCAGAATATATCATTTTTGTTGTTAGTAGGAGATCAAATAATTTATTAACAAACACACAACTTTCTTGAATATTTTTAGTGGGGAAATTTTTCTAAAGGATTGATCTCCAAAAGTGTATTCACATAGCATACCAACACTCTTCTGCAACTGGGGAATCAGAATGATTTATACCATTTATGATAGAGGAGTTAGCGTTGTGTAGATGGGGTAAGGAAAATTTGAATTATTTATAGCCTTTAGTTCCATCTCCACTTGCTTTGTACTCTGTCGATTCATTCTGTTTACTTATCTGCATAATGGGCATAATATAGATTTAAATCAAGTAGATCTGAAAAATTCTAATACCTAGAAGCCTAAGTTTTGGGAGCATGAAAAGGTTTCCTCAAACGGTTTGTGGGGGAAAAAAGCCCGAAGAGTCTCTTCCCTCGTTCGAAAGCATCCACGAGCGCCTTCTGCTGAGCTGGTTACGTTCGGTCGAGGGGGTTAAACACCCCTTTTGGGGACGGCACATCCGGGACCACAGAGAGCCCCGCAGAAGCCCCGCCCCGTCCACGAGGCGCCTGCGCGGCCTGAAGAGGCCGGAAGCTGCGCGGGCTCGAGCCATGGCTGAGGGCGGTGGGGTTCTGCAGGCCCGGGCGCTCCTGCAGCAGTGCGTCCACGCCCGACTGCAAGTACGCCCAGCGGAGGGGGTCGCCGCGGCCCAGTGGGTGGAGGTAACGTCTGCTCCGCCTCTGCCGATATCCTCGCGCGCTGGGTGGTTCTCTCGGCGCTGGGTCGGTGACGTGGCCTGCGGCGGCTCGCTGCCCAGCCCGCGGACCTGCCGCCTGGTACCCGGGCGAGTGCGGTGGCGGCAGCGGGGCTGGCTACCCTGCCCGCGGTGGCAGGCTTTGACGCGCTGATCTCTTCGGTGCTGCACCACCGTTCCGGGCGCCTTCAGTGCCGCCTTCTCTCATCCTCTCTCATCTCCCAGAGGATGAGCTTGTCCCTTGCCTAGGGGAACTCGGAGATTTGAACCTCCTTGAGTCTGCCTACCAGAACTCGGTGGACTTCATAGGCCTAATTGTCTCATACCCTTTATTTCAAAAGAGCAAAAGACCTTGCAGCTTCCTTTGCGTTGCCCACCAATTCGTGGCCTCTGCAGATCCCTTTCAAGCTTGCTAACTAGATTTGCTGCTATCCAGATCTGTTCTACCATGCTGCAGATCCTATCGAATTCCCTGTTACGTTGACAGTAGGTGGGTCTTAGTGTGGAAATAAGATTTCCCAAGAGACAATTCTCTTTTCAAGAGACTTAAAATTTGATTTATTTCCAACTAGAAACAAAGGTTACTATTTTTACAACATTGTTGTCAAACACATTTCCTCCAAAGAATTTAAAACATTCTCACCAATATGATTTCCTTTTACTTGTGTACTTGTCTTTTTAAGACAGCCTTCTCCCACAAAAAAGATAAAAACAAAACAAAACAAAAAAAAAACCCTTGACTTCTTTTTGGAGTTGGTTGAATTGTAAGAAAAAAAAATTAGCTCATAATTAAAACTTTGAATGTACTCAGAAACTTTTATGTAGGAGAATCTCACCTACTCATCTTACCTGACTTCTGTTCCAAAGCTAACGTTTCTTCACACAATCATAGTCATTATTTTAAATGCTATCTGTCAACTGTGATATGTAGGTGATTATTCTTAAATCAGATACTATTGTCCTCTGCTAATTTGTAACTGTTTCTAAGCATAAACATCCCTACAAGTTCTCTTCCCTATTTTTCCTCAGAAATTCATTCTTTCATTTTATGATCTTTTCTTGAGGTTTTAATTTCTCTTCCATGATATGAAATCTTATCCCATTTTTATTTGCTGCCCTATCTAAAGAATAACCTTGTTTTATAGTTGTCTCATGGCTCTCTATTCATAGCCTTCCATGCTGCTTTATCTTTTTATGCTTGTTCATCATGCCAAATCTTATGCAAACTCAGCACATTTATTTTAGCTTTCCAAACTGTTGTTTGTGTTTATAAACTTTGAAAGTTATTTTTAAAGGCGTTTACTTCCACTCCTAACTGAAAAGTAATTAGTGAGAAGGTGGTGTTCCTGGCAGCTAAAACAAATACCACACAATAGGTTGGCTTAACAACAAAAATTTACTGGTTTAGGGTTTCCCAAGCTAGAAGGCTTGCTTCTTCTGGTTGGGGTGGGGGTGGGGGATCTTCTGGTTGGCTTTTTCTGCCCATTGAGCCAGTCTTTAGGGTTTCTTGGTTTTCCTGTCACATGACTATGCACCTGGTAGCATCTTCTCCTTTCTCATCCTGGTTCCATTGACTTCCAGCTTCTTTCTTCTCCTGGCCTTCTCTATAAGGTCTGCAGTGATGGGATTAAGACCCATCCTGATTCAGTTAGCCACACCTTACCTAAAAATAACCTCATCAGAAGTTCCTATTTACAATAGATTCTCACAGGAAAGGATTAAGGTTAAGAATATGTTTTCTTGTGGTACATACCTCCAAGTCACCATTGAAGGTATACATTCTTTGCTCTTTCTCAAGTCTTCTTTTTCCTATTCTATTATTAAAAGTTCTTTTTTTAAAAAAAAAAACAGCATTTTAATATGAAGATTAATTACTTTGCTTGTTCTTAGTTTCATGCATTTAAACTCTTAATGTAACCTACTACTGTGGGGGTTTTTTACATTTTTTATTGTGAGATATAACATATACAAAGAAGTAACAAATTTCAAAGTGCATTTTAACAAGTACTTTTAGAACAAATTTCAAAGTATGGTATGGGTTACAGTTACACAATTTTAGGTTTTTCCTTCTAGCTGCTCTAAGACCCTGGAGACAAAAGAAATATCAATATAATATTTCAGGAGTCATACTCATTTGTTAAATCCTGTCTTCTCTATTGCAGCTCTTCCTTCTTTGATTCTTCTCCCGATCTTCAGGGATATTTGGGTAATGACTGGTTTAACTTCATGAGGTGTCAATATTATGGTATAGGGGGATGCAACTGGTTGATGCTGTCATAGAGACTGGTAACTTTGGGTTTCAGAGCTTATCTGGCCTAGGAACCATCTGAAGGTTTCAGGTTTCTGAAAAATAAACTTAGTGAATGAAACTTTTATAGAGTCTGAGAACTTAAGAACTTAAGATCTGTTATTTGAATAAACTAAAAGAGAAAGCCTTAATGACGATGTTTTAATTTTCTAAAGCTGCCGGGATGCAATATACCAGAAAAGGAATGGCTTTTATAAAGGGGATTTATTAAGTTACAAGTCTGTAGCTCTAAGGCCACACACACACACAAAATGTCGAAACTAAGGCATCCAGACAAAAGATACCTTGATTCCAAAGAAAGAGTTAGATGGCATCCAGGTTTCCTCTGTTGCATGGGTAGGCATATGGCTGGCAACTATATCCTCTGCTGGCCTCTGGTTTCAAATGGCTCTCAGCCCCCTGTGGATCATTCTGGTTTCTGGCTTGCTCAGCATCTCGTGGGAAGACACATGGCAATGCTTGCTGGATTCTGCGTCTCCAAACGTCTGTGTCTAGGTATCTGCTCTCTCTGTGGGCACTCCAAACATCTCCAAATGTCTGGGTCTGTGTCTCTATTGCTTCTGAACTCTTTCTTTCTCTGTGAGTTCTTTAAAGACTCCAGTAAATGAATCAAGACCCACCTTAAATGGGTGGGGTCACATCTCCATCTAATCAAATGGTTGCACCCTACAATTAGGTGGGCACATCCCCATGGAAGTAATCCAATCAAAAGGTCATGTCCACAATTGTGTGCTTCAATCTCCACGGAAACAATCTAATCAAAGGTTCCACCCTAAACAGTAGGTCTGGTCCCACAAGCTTGGATTAGGAAAAGAACATGGCTTTTCTGGAGGACATAACAGCTTCAGACTAGCACAGAGGACAACAGGGATCTATTTCTGCAAATAATTAATTCTAACATTGCAAGTGTCTGAATATGACTAAGCTTAAGATCTCACTCCTGCTGTCCCAGTATCAATGGAGAGGTCTATGATAGTGGTACATATCATTCACCTTGCCAGCTCCTGTGCATTTGAGGCTCTTGCTGTTGTTCCAGAAGCACAGTTGACTTTTTGTCATTTTTTTTTATTGTGAAAAATAATGTATATTAAAAAGCAATAAATTTCAAAGTACCCTGCAACAATTAATTGTAGAACAGATTTCAGAGTTCGGAATGGATTTCACTTCCACAATTTTAGGTTTTTTCCTTTAGTTGCTTCAAGACACTGGAGACTAAAAGAAATATCAATATAATGATTAAGCATTGTGCTGCTTTGAAATGACGTACGTGCCCTAGAAAAGCCATGTTTTAATCGTAATCCCATTTTGTAAAGGCAGCCGTTTCTTCTAATCGTTATTCAGTACTGTATGTTTGAAACTGCAATTAGATCATCTCCCTGGAGATGTGACTCAATCAAGAGTGGTTGTTAAGCTGGATTAGGTGACGACATGTCTCCACCCATTTGGGTGGGTCTTGATTAGTTTATGGGAATCCTATAAAAGAGGAAGCATTTTGGAGAAAGCCAGGAGATTCAGAGAGAGCAGAATGATGCAGCCACGAGAAGCAGAGTCCACCAGCAAGCAACTTTTGGAGATGAAAAAGGAAAACACGTCCCAGGGAGCTGGAGAGGAAGCTAGCAGATGACACCATGTTTGCCATGTACCCTTCCAGCTGAGAGAGAAACCCTGTCTGTGTTCACTGTGTGCCTTTCCACTTGAAAGAGAAACTCTGAACTTCATCAGCCTTCTTGAATCAAGGTTTCTTTCCCTGGATGCCTTAGATTGGACATTTCTATAGACTTGCTATAACTGGGGACATTTTCTCAGCCTTAGAACTGTTAACTAGTAATTTATTAAATTCCCCTTTTTAAAAGTCATTCCATTTCTGGTATATTGCTTTCTGGCAGCTAGCAAACTAGAACAAGCAGTCATACATATTTGTTAAATCCTGTCTTCTCTGTTATAACTCTACCTTCTCCTTTGATCTTTCTGACAGTTTTTAGGGGTATGCCTAAAATGGGCTATGCCCATTCTCACTTTTTCATGTTATAAGGGCTGTTGATAATATGGGATAGGGGGATGGAACTAGTTGATGTTCTAGAGAGGCTGGCCCCTCTGGATTTTAGGACATATCTGGCCTAGGAACCCATCTGGAAGTTGTAGGTTACAGTTGACTTTTTTTTTAATTGAAAAATCTTCACACACGTATGGTCCCTACATGTTATACAATCAGTGGCTCACAATACTGTCACATGGTTGTGTATTCATCACTACGATCATTTTTAGAATGTTTGCATCACTCCAGAAAAAAAAAATTAAAAGAAAAAGGAAAAAGCTCACACATCCCATACCTCTTAACCTTCCCTCTTATTAACCACTAGTATTTCAGTCTACCTGATTTTTTGCCCTTCATCCTTCCCCCGTTATTTATTCATTTATTATCCTTTTTTTTTTTACCCATCTGTCCATACCCTGGATAAAAGGAGCATTGGACACAAGGTTTTCACAATCACACAGTCACATTGTGAAAGCTATATAGTTATACAGTCGTCTTCAAGAATCAAGGCTACTGAAACACAGTTCAACAGTTTCAGGTATTTCCCTCCAGCCAACAGTTGACTTTTTAAAATGACTTCTTTTCTTGGTAAGTCAGGTGTGAGTATAAAGCTATATTTACATTTACATATAAAACCAGCACATAGATCCTGGAAGATACAGTTGAACATTAATGCAATTGGCAGATTCATTGTGTTCCTATCATATACAAACATTCTCTTTGAAAGTTAAAATGTAGCGTAAATTGTGCCTCTGCCCTTATATTTATTTTTACATACTCATCTAATTTATATCGCACATACTGTGAATCAGACCCTTTTTTTTTCTTTTCCGGCATTGTTTATAATGATGAAATATCTGAAACAAACTTAATTCCCGAGTAGAGGGAGTCATTAAATTAATGTTGGCATAGATAAAATACAGGCTCCATTGTGGTCAATAGCAGTTATGTGGTAGAAAAGAAGGAAAATATTCAGTACACAGAAAGTATATGCAACATGATCAGGCACTCTTTTAAACAAGTGTTATCAAGTGTCCCTTTTCCATACGATTATAAGCATTGTACTGCGTGAAAGTCTCTGTCTTAAAAGAGCTAATAAAAAAACTGTCATTATATAAAATAAACTTAATATAGTTCATATTCCCTGATAACAAATAACATTGTCATGTAGAACTTGAATATCATAAATGCAATGATAATCAGCTCTAATCATTGTGTTTATTTAAAGCAATAACAGTACCAAAAAATAATTGGATAGTTTCTTACAAGTTGTTGAAATAGAATCAAACCCTTATTTTTATTATATACAAGTAAACAAATTAAGGAGAATAAAGAGTGATAGTGTCAAAACATATAACCACATTGTTGCTTAACATCAGCCATATTTGATACAATGAGAAGTCAACCTGGTATTGAATACTAGGGCCCTACAAATTAAATGTGTTTGTCTTATTTAGTAGGGAAGAAGCTTGTTGATAGTCCTCCTGATTTTGATTAGAAGTAAATATTGGAAGGTATACTTGTGGTTTTATCTGCTCTAGGCTTTATTTATTTATTTATTTTTCTTTCTTTCTTTCTTTTTTTTTACATGGGCAAGCACCAGGAAACGAGCCTGGGTCTATGGCATGACAGGCAAGAACTCTGCCACTAAGCCACCATTGCTTGCCCTCTAGTCTTTATTTTATACTTAATTTTTGAAATAAATTGTAAGTGAGGTGATTGAAAACTCCAAAAGATTTTTTCTCAAATATTTAATTAAGAAATCAAACTATAAAATATTTATTTTCCTTTGCATTTAACCTTTATGTCTATAGCAGTTGTGATATTTTATTCATTTAGTTTTGTATCTATATATAGAAATTTCTTTCTAATTTGAGTCTACTGTGGTGATTTCTCATAGGTCCAGAGAGGATTAGTGATCTATGTGTGCTTTTTCAAGGGAGCTGATAAAGAACTTCTTCCCAAAATGGGTATGTGCTTGATGTTTCTTTTTTTAAGACTATAAATGAACAGCAATACACAGGGAAAGAGAAGCACAATCTTAAATTGTGCTATGATGTAAAATTTAAACTACTTAGCTCTGTATGCCATCGTTGGCTTTAGCTAGTACTTCTACTGATTTTAAAGTATAAAGTAAGCAAGTATGGTGAAATTCTTTTAAAACATCCTGCAGCATTTCAGACAGCTTATGGATGCTTTAGAAGAGTGCACATGCACACATACACTACACTTTGATATTCAGCAAGGATGGAGAGGCTTGTTGGAAGCAGGGTGGCCAAATAGGGAGAAACAGATGCCATATTTCTTAATATAGTTTCCCTCAGCCCCCCGAGTACCAAAGAGGGACATGTAGCTGCCAGTAACACTGTGCAGGATGTAGGTCCCATCAAATCTGGAAAGCTCAGGTTTGCATCATTATTATGGAACAATTTACACTAAACATTTATGTACTTCTTTGTAGGAAAGTATATAAATATAAAATTCTCTTGGTTCTTGAACCAAACTCAGTGTCATTAAAGTCATATCTCCTCCAGCGGCAGAGAAAGCAGAGTCAGTGATCAGGCATCCCTGAACAATAATTTTTCTGCCTGTAGAACTTTTCAGTATCCTGAACAGTCCATAGCACAACACGTTCCCTGTGATAATTATATAGGTCCAGATATACCAAGCCATATTGTACTATCTCAAGACTAATTATGTTTTTTTAAAAATCCTGAAATAATGGGCTATCCCTAAGGTGGGGTTGGGTTATAGCACCCATTAGTTGGATTAATAAGAAATATGAATTAGACAAATGATAGTTGATAAATGCAGAAATTAACTTAGAAGAGATTTAAGAAGTGGGATTCAAGGGTAAATAGCCTAATGAGGAACAGATTGGACAAAGGGCTAAAGGTCCTAGAGAGAATCCTGTACTTAAGTATCAGACATTTTTGACTAACTTTGTCAAAGGATAAGACCTGGACTTGAGAAGGGACTGTGATAGGTGAGAATGGGAAGCCAGTAACTATAATAGTTTGAAATTTGAATCCAGAGGATAATAGGGAAACATTCAAGGGCTTAAGGCAAAAATGAAATGAAGGCTTCTTTTATAGAGAATGATATTCCAGCTCCTTAATGCTTGAGTATTGGATATTTTGTCTACCTAACTAAATTAATATTTGCCTTAGATTAAATATTTGTTGACCATAAAAAGTATAATAGAAATCTTCAAACTCAAGAAGAATATTCTTGTCATTCTGATTTAAGATTGACTTCCCAAATTTTGTCTCATGAATTCATAAATGGATTTTAATCATGTAGGATGAAATAAACCTGTTTTAGATTTTGTAAGCTGTGAGAATGCAATATACCAGAAATGAAACAACTTTTAAAAAAGGAATTTAATAAGTTACAAGTTTATAGTTCTAAGTTTATAAAAATGTCCAAACTAAGGCATCCAGGGAAAGATACCTTAATTCAAGGAAGGCTGATGGGTTTGGAACAGCTGTTAGCTAGGAAGTCATGTGGCTAGCAATTTGTTAGTCCCTTGCTCTTGGCTCCATTGCTTTCAGCCTCTGTTCCTGTGGGGGTTCCTCACTTTGCTTCTCCAGGGCTGGCTTTCATCTCTTGGCTTCCCTTGGCTCTCTCCAGGTTCTGGCTGGGCTGATGTATGCTGGGCTCCAAGCACCTCCAAACATCTGTGTCTCTGTTCTCCAAGTGTTGGTATCTGTGTCATCTCTGCTCTGAACGTCTCTGTGGTTTTTGTCTTTTCTGACTCTCTCTCTAAAATGTTTCTTCTTTTAAAGGATTCCAGTAAACTAATCAAGACCAACCTGGATGGGTGGAGTCACATCTCCATCTAATCAAACGTGACAGCCACAGTTGAGTGCGTCACATCTCTGTGGAGATAATCTAATCAAAAGATTCCAACCTACTGTATTGAATTAAGATGAAAAGAAATGGCTGCTCCTACAAAATGGATCAGAATTAAAACATGGCTTTTCTAGGGTACATAATACTTTCAAACCAAAACATATACCAATAGCATTAATTGAATTCTCAGATACAGCCAGTAGAGGGAGGTACGTGAAATATAATAAATTGTCGTTACTTCCCTGTCCTGTTATCCAAAATTGCCTACTTAGTCTTTCACTATACTGGGGTATGGACAGCTGGATAGTGATTTCTATTGGAATGAAGTGCTCTGGAGAGTTTCAGTTTCTTTAGAAGTAACCAAAAAAATGGCTGGCTGTATAGTAAAGTCCCATTTGTAATAGAGAAAATTAGGTCTTTTAAAATAGATGTTAAGTAAAAATTGATAGCACTTAATGCATCGTTAGGAATTCATTTTTGTTTACCTTTGTAGGTTATTACCAGGTTAATTTCCTGATTGGAAAGTTGGGGAAAGCATGCTGAATCCTTACTACTATTTACTACAGACTCTAATAATTGAAACCTTAGACTACCCCAGCAGCCAGCAGGCCTTTTCTAGTTTAATTTTTGGGCAGGAGTGTGAGAATATGAGGTTTATATAGTTTCTGTCTTTTACCACTTGTCCTTTCAGAACTACTCTATTCTTTGCAAGAAGTCATTTATACCTTTATAGAGGTAGTGAAACCCTCTATTTATAATAGGCATTTCATTTGTTTGGTGTTTCAAAAATGGTTAATGTTGAGGTTGTAAAGGTTTTCTAAGTTTAGGTTTTAGCTACACATAGATTTTTGTAGTGGTTTTGATACTTATTAGCTTTATGAGTATACTTTCATAAATGCTATAAAAATATTATCTATGTTTTTCTGTATGGATATGAAGATATTGCTCTTAACTCTACATTTTAAAATTTACTTTCGTAATAATAACAGTAAATTTTTGATAATTCTTGCTTTCAGCTTTACCCTTCTCCCTTGGGTTACATTTGTATGTACATAGTCTATGTTAATTGTGCATTTGAAACTGTAAAATTAGCTTGTGTTTAATGGAATTGAACCTGTCAGCCTTGGCCTCTCTAGCATAAACTTCAGGCAACTAAGTTTAAAATAATAAATGCCATAATTTTTTCTTTTTTGGGTACATGAGCTGGGAATTGAACCTGCTTCTCCCACGTGGTAGGCGAGCATTCTACCACTGAACAATACATGCACTCATAAAATTTTGATATAAGATTCTTTGTTATACAGCAGAATTTGGTGTAAGGAGGACTTATCATGGTCTTTTCTCAGTTGGATATGCTTATGAAATATAAAAAGGAACAAGAAGGCAGAATCTTCTCATGTTTCCCCTCTCCTCCCTGGGGCAACAGTATTTTAAGGTTCCAATATATGATTAATTCTTAGACTTTTCTGGATGAACTGTTGTTAGATTATCTTAACTGCCAAGTCATATTCAGAGCATCATGCCATTTTCTGCATGAGATTTGCTTTATTTTTCTTAGATAATTTAGCTTAGTTTTGTAAATCAGAGTGCAGACCTTAGGTTTCAAACATAAGACTCGCTGTTTAGCTCAATGATTGATGGATTTCTTTGTGTTTGTTTCTCACTTCAGAATGTTTTCCCTTTCTTCCCCACCCAGTTAATACATTGTTAAATGTGAAATTAAGTGAGACAGAAAATGGCAAGCACATTTCTATATTGGATCTACCTGGTGACATTCTTATCATCCCTCAAGCCACCCTTGGGGGGAAAGTTAAAGGAAGAAACATGCAGTATCACTCTAACTCTGGAAAAGAAGAAGGATTAGAACTTTATTCCCAATTTGTGACTCTATGTGAACAAGAAGTAGCTGCTAACAGTAGGTGTGCTGAAGCTGGGGTTGTGGTGGAACATGGCACTTATGGGAACAGGCAAGTGTTGAAGCTGGATACAAATGGACCATACACACACCTAATTGAGTTTTGAAAAATTATAGTCAGTTTTTATAATTGTTTTCTAATATAAAATGATCTGAACTGAAATGAGATTTTCTTCCTCTTTATCTTGAAAACACTAACATTTCCAGATCTGAAAATCCCACATTCCCATACACACTCTGCAGCTTGCCAATGGGATGACCTTGCCAAAGTGACTTAAATTCTAGATTTTATTATTCTGCTTTCCCCTGACCCTTCCATTCGAAAATTTGAAAAGGGCTTTTGATTCACTTCACAGTCAAGAAAATGGAGAACTGTATTCAAAAGGTTTATGTACATTTGAAGTATTTTGCAATGAAGAGTTTTGTATGATTAAGAAGAGGACATTTCTTACACCCTCAAATGTATCCAGTAAATGTAATGAAGACAACTATTTGTATTAAAAAAAATCCAACACGAACTGACCATAACTGTCAATTTTGTTTAACTTTCAGTTTTCCATATTTTGAGTGAAAGAATATATGGTTTATCTGTGAAATTTTAATATAAAAATGTTATCATGTATTATAATATTACTTTCCAAGGATAGCTAAGAGTTTTAAATTATTTTAGCACTTTTTAGTTGAAATAGGAGCAAGGTCTAAGGGATTAAAAGTTGTTTTTATTTAACATACAGATAGGTTAACATTCTGTTTTCAACTTTTTACCAATGCCAAGTATTTCTCATTTTCTGTTTTTGGTTTTTAAAAGATACTGCTTCATGAAATTAGTGTTAATTGAAAAACTTTTTAGGAAGTTCCTTTTCTGTTGAATTAGATTGCTATAAAAGGAAGGAAAGGGGGAAGCTTTGTGCTAGAATTACTTGAAAACAAGTTGACTTGTTCAATTCCATATTATCTGCTTGATGATTTGGAGCCAGTGTCAATTTTTCTATTAGTGATATGATTGACATTACTGTTCAAATGCAAGAGAGGAAGATAGAGAATATAAGAAATCAAAGAATAAGCAAATCAATAAAAGGTAATATTCAATTTTTGCAAACTCCTCTGTCCTGATTTTAAAAGATATTTTTAAAAGTAAAAACCAAAAATGTTTCTAATTACCAAGATGTGAGACATTAACTTGAATAAACATTTTAAGTAGGACTGAAGGTGCCTTTGTGACTTATAATTTCTTAAGATCTCTAAAATTTTTATTATCACAAAAAGTCCTATTTTCTCCATAACCTTCCTGTACTATTCTATTTTAGAACTTGAGAATCAATACCTGGCTCGGTAACGAGCTCATTGTCCTTAACTTTTTGCTTTATTGATTCACAATGCATTTATTGAAATGTAATAAACTATTCATAAACTTGCAACCTCCAATTTTCTCAGAGCTTTTCTAAGGAGGTGTATATGTCTTTCAAAAAGATGACATATTACCTATTTTAAATCATTTTGATTTTGTGTCTAGATGAAATGCTGACTCATAGCCCTACATTGCTGTTTTATAATTCAGGCAGTTCTTTTTAAAAAATTTGCTTGAGGTACTTGGGGAGAATAACAGTTTCAAATATATGAAGGATTATTAAGCAGAATGTGACAGCCAACTTTGCTTCATTTCCAGGAAGGCAAGAACAAGAAGGAAAAGATGAGCAAAATAGTGTTTAACTATTAAAATTTTTTTTGTGCTGCCTCAACATCCATCTTATTTTGGCTAAGCTATTTGCCTCAACATTGACCTTTGGCCTAGTTAATAAGCAGCTTTCCAGCTGGGGTATAAACTCCCCCGAGATCACAGACCCACATCAGTGGCCACCACGCACATCACCCATACACTTCACCCAAAACCCACGGCTGGTCTCACGTGAAAAGCTTAACATCTCATTGCCCTCAGTTCCCCAGCCTCTTTCCCATTACGTTGTATATGCTTTAACTGATTCTTGATTCCCATGGGAAATTTTACTTATCTCCACCCTTGGACCTTAATAAAGGGCCTAGCCAACAGGTCCCTCTTGCTCTGCCTATGGTTCTCTCCACCAATTGGTTCAGTTAAGCTACCTGAACCAATTGCACTCCCTGTCCACCCCGCAGGGTACAGCCTCTACCCCATCCCTCTTTCTGTGGAATCTGTGAGTAACAAATTATCTCTTCTCATGCATTATGGCCTTGGTTCTCTATTGTGCCATACCTGACTTCTACCTGCACCCAAATTTAAAATCCAACTTAAAATAGGAATACCTTGGTTTTTTATAGCTCTTCTGGCCTAAGTGCTCAAAAACCTTCAATATAGATCTCATTTTATCTTCACAGTATAACTGTAATGAGGGATAGTTCTGTGGAAAGTAAGACAGTGCTTAAATAATTTTCCCAAGGTCATACACTAGGGAAGAATACTGCTAAAAACTATGAAACCCTAATTTTAAACTTTCTGACTTTTCTTATAAAGAGAGTTGTTAAAATTGAAATTGATCTTGATAAAGGTTTAGTATCTTCCAGTGTAAGATCACTTAAAAAGTAACTAATAAATTGGTTTATTTATTAAATTAGGGGCAGATAGTGTTGCACCTAATTTAAGATTCTAGAATGTTTTAAATAGTACTCATTTTGAAATACTATTTTGTCAATTTAGAAACTTCATGAATTCTATTATAAAAAAAAATTGTGTATAAGACATGAACTACCAACGGATATAGTTTAATATCTTGTTGAGTACAACTCTTGTAAAGTAAAAGCAAATGCATTTTTACCATTCCTATCTTTATTGGTTCAAGTCATGAAAGAAGACATGCCATTTATGAATAATCTGTATTAAAGATGACTTATTGACTCTATAATGAAAGAACTAAATTTAGCAAATACCAAAATCAAATATAGAATTCTTCTATGCCACTTGTCTTGGAGAATAAGAACTCACTCTGGTGTTATAGTGGAACCGTATCATGTTATGATTAACATTCTAGAGAACCTGGTTTGTTATGTTAGAACTAAATTTGTGTAACACACACAAAAAAATGTGATAATGAAACTAATGTTTTTAGAAGCGTCTTACCTAGTAATTCATTGAAATAAGACTTGTTTCTGAAAGGGAAGAACTACTAGAAAAGTAGCATTTTCATTCTGTTGCCATACTGTGGTGATTAAACATTTGTTTATTGTTTGCTTACTAATTTCCCTTCCTCCTCTCCTATCTCTAATCCTTTTTTGCAGACCATCTTCAAGTTAATGTTCCTAGGACATGCATTCTCAATGCTATTCCACTGCTCAGAGACTTTTATAACTTACCTTTATCAATAGGACAAAGTCTAAACGTCTGAGTTTGGCATCAAGACTTTCCATACTCCTTAGGAGGGAATGAAATTGCCCAAGGAAGGCTGTAAAGGACCAAAGTCAGAGTCTTGAAAAAACAACATGCAAAGAAAGGGCAAAGTATGAGACACCAGAGATTTTAGAGAGATCTAACAGACAGAGAGAAAACCAGAAAAATATATTGTTAGCTAAAGGAAGTTTTAAGATGTAAATAATGACAAAAAACACAAAGATGGTGCTAAATACTGAAGAAAAATCATGTAACACAGGACTAAGGAGAGACCTATAGACCTAGCAGTTAGGTTTTTTCATAGTCTGCTGGGAATTGGGGCAAATTTTGCAAGAGTTACTAATAGGATTCTTAATCTTTTATCCGAGGGCAGTGTCTTAAAGTGTACCAGTGGATCACTTACCCCACCAGAATTACCTGGGGAGCCTCTTAAAAACTGCAGTTTTCTGGAACCCTTCCCAAATTTATTGCATCAAATCTCAGTGGTTAAAATCTGTTTAGGCCACAATCTCCCCCCAGGTGATTCTTGTATGCACTAGAATCCCAGAACCACTCTTACTCAGAATGAAGTCCAGACTTCTAAGGCTAGTATCAAGATTTTATAACCTGGCTCCAGCTCAACTTTCCAACCTTTTCTCCCACTACTCCTTTGTAGAAATTCACCAGTATAGCTCTGTTTCTTTCTTTAATCATGCCCTCACCTAAATTGACCCTCTGCCCTCCTTAAATCCGTCATTGTTTATAATCTAGCACAAGTCAGTCTCTTCTGGCCCCACAGTAATTTCTCCTGCCTCTACCTTCCTCCCCATGATGGCTGTGCCACATTAGACACTTATGATGTGTTTTATGAGACTGAGTACTTTGGCTTTATTTTTTTTTAATGCTTATATGTCTTGACTGCAAGAGCATAAATAATGGGTAGAGATGGTATAATAGTGGGCAGAATGGTATAGTATACATTTTTCTTATCTCCCATGGTACTTCCTTTGTACAGTATAAGTTGCACATGTTCAATAATTTTCAGTATATATTATCTGAATTAGTATAGAGATATGTTAGTGGCCAGAATACTCTTGACTTTGGTTCAATTATGCCAGGGTTTCACATATAGATACCAGAGCTATTAAGGAATAAAGAAAGTGAATATATAGGAAGCAAATTTGATATAACTATACTTTGCTTTAATCCAGTATATGACACCAGAATACTTGGAGACAAATTAAAAGGAAGGATTTTTGAATTTTTATACAAGTTGGACATTGCCATTCCTACTTTTACTACTTTATTATGTCAGAGTAATCACTTTATATTTTTCTTAAGGGTCAATTCAAAATGTCTTTCTAATACATTATACTTGGATTTATGTCATAGGTCTGAATCTAAAAGGTATATAAAAAATAACCATTCTTAAAATGCAGAAAGGAAAGTTATTTAAGAAAACCTGTATTTGAATCCTTCATACATCTAATTATTTGTGAGGCAAATAAAAATGTCTTAATTTTTTAAATAAATACAAATTGTGATACAACATGCTTTATTAAGGACCTTGTATATGTAAACGCAAAGTAAAACACTTCTATGGGATGCATCATAAATAACCAACTTCTTGACAAATATGACCCTACTTCTTTTTACTGGGCTTTTCCGTATGAAAGAAGCATAATAAAATTTGACCTATTACATCAGCTTTTTTTTTCTGAATGTGAAAAAAATTTTGTAGAGAAAGCACCACACCCTATGTAACTGAGAATCATCAGTTAATACTTTTACAAACAGGTGGACTTTGGAAAGTGTCATTGAGAACTTTTTTTTGAAGGGAAGGTGTTGAATTTTTTTAAGTGTTCATCTGGCCATATAAGCAAAAATGCCATCTTTGGTTTCAACTGTGAGATTTTGTTACAAAAGTACTTTCTTTTCCTGGTATTCTTTCAATTTACTCTGCAGCCCTAAGATAAATCTCTTTATGAGCAGATATGATTTTCTACTCATTGCCTGAATTACCTTTTTTCCTAGTCATGTTCAGATAGTCCCCAAAGATTTTATTTCTTTTCATTGCACACATATTTGCCTTTTTCTCCCCAGTTATTGATAATGTTCTTTTAACACTTAATTAATATTGCATTGTGGATAATTGCTTCCACATAAACATTGTAAATCTTTAGAAGCTGCAGATCAACAGTGGAGCTGGAGGCTGTGTGAAAAACAGACTGTTCAAGAAAAGATCCTTAACTCCAGGAACTTCCATTTAGTAGGAGACATAATAGACACAGAAATGCACTTAGGTAGTGTGTGATCTGTGATATCTGGATGATGCAATCTAATAGCAGCAGAAGGAGAAGTGGAAACACCAGTGTCCTGTAGTTTAAGATTTCAAGCATTGGGGAATGGGTATGAACATGCAGAAAAGTTGAAAGCATTATGTAATTAATACCCATATCCTAGATTTCATATATATTCCAAATATAGCATCTTGCTTTATTTGTTTTAACATCTATCTACCAATCTGTCCTTTTGAAAAATGAGATTGTCAGGGTTTTCAATTCATTTCTATTCTTTCCTCCTATTTTTTTATTTTTTATTTTTGGCATAGGTAGGCTCTGGGAATCGAACCCAGGTCTCTGACATGGCAGGCTAGAACTCTGCCTGCTGAGCCACTGTTGCACCACCCTCTTTTCCTCCTATTTTGCCTCTATTGGTTAGCTTCCTGTCTCAGAGGCCTATGTTGTATGTGAGCCTGTTGCATTTCACCAGTGTGCCCAGATTCACTATACTTACTTTATAGAAAAGTCTGCTACTCAGTGCGCCTTTCTGTCTTTAAAGAAAGGTCCCAAATGATGGAAGAACATGAGAAAAATGATTCTTCTCCCCTTCCAATTAGGTCAATTGGCTATCCCTGGAAATCTAGATAAGAGACTGGGAAAGAGCCTATTTCTAAGTGACCCCTTTATTTTGTCCAGCTTTCCAGCAGTTTTTTAAAGTATGGTCTGAAAATGACCTGAATCAGAATTACCAGGAAAACTTGCTGAAAATGCAGATTCCTGGATCTCACTCCAGACCTACTGAATCAGAATTTCTAAGAGGAGGCCTGGAAATCTGCATTTGTAAGTCACATTTCCCTACCAGTGATTCTTAGACGGACTAGCATTTGAGAACTGGTTGTACAGTGTTACCATAACTGAATCAAGAGGCAAGAGGCCTCTGATGAAGTCTCAGCTTTCCAACAGACTGTGTCATTCTAGCCTGGGGTAACTCAATTAATTCTGCCAGGACTCATCATGAACTGGCAGAAATGTATTTCTCAAAGCTCCAGAAAATGGCTAAAGGACTTCAGTCACAGGGCAAGTGCCAAATCAAGCAAAAAGCCTGCTTAAAAGAAGCAGGAGTTTTTTGTGCCCCGACTGCCCTCCTTCCCCTTACTGGCTTGCACTGAGTAGGCCATGCTCCCAGTGCACATTCTTGGTCCTGGTTCCAGAGGGAGTAGAATGACCTTCCTATACATAGTGGGAGCATACATGTCTGGCTCAACCTCTCACGGTAGCCTGCGAGACTCACCATCCCAGGACTTGCCCTTTGTGTAGAAAAAAGGTAGCTCACAGAGC
Organism: Myrmecophaga tridactyla; assembly: GCA_004026745.1. Taxonomy (NCBI): domain Eukaryota; kingdom Metazoa; phylum Chordata; class Mammalia; order Pilosa; family Myrmecophagidae; genus Myrmecophaga; species Myrmecophaga tridactyla. The sequence continues at coordinate 37,917 of PVIY010015885.1, forward strand.
TCTCCTATAGAATGCTGTGGGAGAGCAGTCAAGTGACTGTCTGGGATAAGGGATTGCTGGCTGTAGTACCGACAGTGCAGTGCCTGGTACTATGGGGAAACTTTCCTAGGGAGAGGGGGCATTCAGAACCCTATAACCAGGGAAATTCCTAGGGCCACTCACATGCCTAAGAAAAGAGGCAATCTTATAAAAGTTCAGGGTAGCCCCTATGCTTTGGCCTGGAGCTATTCTCTAAACTCACTGGATGAGTAAACCCTGAAGGAGGGTACTTGGATGGTCAATCTGCAAAGAATGGTAAGGGTATTTTCTTTCTTTTTTGTTAGCATTCAGCAATCAAGGAAAGCTCTGTCACAACACTAGCTGGATATAAGCTAAAGAAACAGATGATTTAGGGTCTAAATTCTAGCCATAACACATTGAAATATCAAAGTGTCTAGTCTTTAATGAAAGGTTACAGAACATACAAAGAAAGAAAACTATGCTCAGGCAAAGGAGAAAATTAAAGCACTAGAAACCATCAATGAGGAGGAGCAGCCTTGGAACATTCCAGACAAGACTTTTTTAAAAAAGGTCCTATCCTGAAATGCAGAGGTTCCATGCACCAGGGTAACAGTCCAGAAACCTACAACCTGCAGATGGGTCCCTGGACCAGAGAAGTCCTGAAATGAAGAGGAGCCAGCCTCTCCAGAACATCAAATAGTTCCATCCCCCTACCCCCTATATTATTGACAGCCCCTTCCAAAGTGGAAAAGTTAGAATGAGCATTGCCCAAATACCCCTGAAGAGTGGGAGAAAGATCAAAGGGGTGGTGGAGTTATACAGAGAAGGTAGGTTTAACAAATGAGTTATGATTGCTGAATCATTATATTGATATTTCTTTTAGTCTCCAGTATCCTACAGCAGCTAGAAATAAAAACCCTAAAATTGTAGAATTGTAACTCATACCAAACTCTGAAGTCTGTTCTACAACTAATTGTTGTGATGTACTTTGAAATTTATTGCTTTTTTATGTATATATTATCACAAAAAAGAAAAAAAGAGGAGTATAACAGAGAAGATAGGATTTAACAAATGAGTATGACTGCTCATTTATCATTTATATATTGATATTTCTTTTGGTCTCCAGTGTCTTGGAGCAGTTAGGAGAAAAAATAAAATCATAGAACTGTAACCCATACCAAACTTTAAAATGTGTTCTATAATTAGTTGTTAAAATGTACTTGGAAATTTATTGCTATATTTATTGTTATATTTCACAATTTTAAAAAGCTTGAAAAAATGGTCCTAAATATGCTCAAAGACCTGAAGGAAAACATGGAAAAAGAACTAAAGGAAATCAGGAACATCACAGATAAACACAAAGAGAATATCAATAGAGAGACGGAAATTAAGAAAAGGAACCAAACAGAGCTAAAGACCAAAGTAATGGAAATTTTAAGTTCCCTGGAGGGGTTCTACCGTGGATTGGGGCTGGCAAAAAAAAAAAGAATCAGAGAACCTTATGATAAGACAATTAAAATCATTCAGTTGGAGCAACAGAAAGGTGAAAGAATGAAGAAAAGTAAGCAGAGCCTGAAGAATCTGTGGGACACCATCAAATATATCAATATATGCATTGTGGAAGTCCCAGAAGTAGAAGAAAGAGAAAAAAGGGACAGAGAGAATATTAAAAAAAAAAAAAGGCTTTTAACTTCCCAATTCTAATGAAACACATGAATATACACATCCAAGATGCTCAATGAACTCCAAATAGAATAAATCCCAATAGACTCATTGTGCTGGTTTAGAACTGTTCTATACCCCAGAACAGCTATATTCTTTAACCCTGATACAGTATTGCTGGGTAGAATCTTTTGATTAAGTTATTTCCATGGAGATATGACCCAGCCAATTATAGGTGGGACCTTTTGATTAGGTGGTTTCCATGGAGATGTGTCTCCACCCATTGAAGGTGAGTTTGCTTACTGGAGCCCTTTAAGAAGGAACTGTTTTTGGAAAAAGCTACAGAGCCCACACAGCCAGAGACCTTTGGAGATGAAGAAAGAAAAATACCCCTGGGGAAGATGTTTGAAACAAGTCAGAAACCCCAGAAGATGCCAGCCATGTGCCTTCCCAGCTGACAGAAGTGTTCCAGACCCATCAGCCTTTCTTGAACCAAGCTATCTTTCTCTGATGCCATAGTTGGGACATTTTTATAGCCCTAGAACTGTAAACTTGCAACTTAATAAATTCCCTTTTTAAAAGCCATTCTGTTTCTGGTATATTGCATTCCAGCAACTAACAAACTAAACACCCTTCTACAGCATATTATAATCAAACTGTCAAAGATAAAGAGAGAATTCTGAGGAGAAAAGTGGCAGAGATGAGGAAGAGGATGCAGCCTGGGGCATGGACGCTGGAGCAACAGGCAGCTTGCTAGGGCCTCAGGAGCCCAGAGGCCCCCTCTGTGTGTAAACTTTATAAGCCCCATTTAAAAAATGGTGAATCTGAGACAAGTTGCATAGCCAAATGAACAAAAAGCCCAGAATAAATGTTTGGTCGTCTATGCTGAAGTTCAGCAGAAATATTTGGTGGTTACTTGCAACCATGAAGCTTGGAGTTAAGAAGTTTATAAATGTCAGAGATGCAAAAGAAAAGTGTCCACAGCTGGTATTAGTTAATGGAGAAGATTTGACCTGTTACAGAGAGATGTCATATAAGGTTACAGAGATATTGGAAGAATTTTTAGCACAGTTGTTGAGAGACTTGGATTTGATGAAAATTTTGTGGATCTAAGTGAAATGGTCAAGAAGAGACTATGACAGCTTCAAAATGATGAACATTCTCTAGTCACTGTATCAGGTCACATATATAATAACCAGTCTATAAACCTATACAATATCTTGTACATCAGACTACTTATTGGGTCTCAGATTGCAGCAGAGATGTGGGAAGCCATATATAATTAGTTGAGTCTCACTGGCTGTGCTGGAGTGACGTCTAACAAACTATTGGCAAAATTAGTTTCTGGCATCTTTAAACCAAACCAATTGTCTTTTTGCCTGAAAGTTGTCAACATCTCATTCGTAGTTTGAATCACAAAAAGGAAATGCCTGCTATTGACTATAAAACAACCAAGTGCTGTGACGCACTGGGTATCAGAAATGTGCATGATGTCCAAACATTTTCATCCAAAATATTAGAAAAGGAATTAGGAATTTCAGTTGCTCAGCATATCCAGAAGCTCAGTTTTGAAGAGAATAACTCTCCTGTGATGCTCTCAGGGCCTCCTCAGTCCTTTAGTGAAGAAGATTCATTTAAAAAGCATTCATCAGAAGTCGAAGCTAAAAAAAGATCAAAGAACTATTTGCTTGTCTTTTGAGCAGAGTATGCCAAAATGAAAGGGAGCCACATACTATAAGATTAAAAATGTGTAGGTATTCATCTGAGAAGCACTGTAGTCTTGAGAATCGTCACTGCCCTATTCCATCCCATATAATTCAGAAGTTAGAGGTAGGAAATTATGATATAATGATCCCAGTGGTTGATATACTTATGAAGCTTTTTTGAAATATGGTGAATGTGATGATGCCATTTCATCTTACTCTTCTATGTTTCTGCAATCTTAATATTGCTAAGAAAGGACCTATTGATTATTATTTAACACCATAATTATAAAAAACCTCACACCCTGGCAAGCACAGCTTTAAGATGAAAGACACTTATATGGAAGATTATTCAAAAGGCAAAGAAATAAACTGGGATTTTCTACCAAGTGGAAGAATTGAAAGTACAAGAACTGTGGAGTCTCTACTAGATACTAGAAAATTTTCCAAAGAAAAAGACATTAATGAATTCTTACTCTGTTCACTTTCAGAGGGTATTGACCAAGAAGTCTTTAAGCAGCTTCCAGTATATATATTCAAGAAGAAATCCTTTCTGGAAAATCTAGAGGAAAATCAAAGGAAAGGAAGTTTGAGTTGTTCATTACATGCTTCCAGAGGAGTACTATCTTTCTTTTCTACAAAGCAGATGCAAGATAGTCCCCTCAAATCCTAGAGACCATTTATCCAGCAGCAAAAAAGATATCTTCTGTATCTCACTGGGAACTGGGAACATCAGGCTTAAATAGCAGAAGGTCCTCTTATCTGTCTGTCCACATTATTTAGACAGTGGGTTAAAAGATGAATGAATGCATCAAGGACCTAAAGAATCTCAAGGGCCCCATTTTTCAAGTACAAACCATGCTGTGCCTATTTTCCATTCATTTCCAAATTTGCAAAGTGAGCAACTTTTTCCCAAAACTGTACTACAGATAGCCATAAGCAGGCCATAAGCAACAGGCTCTCATCATGAAGCACTTATAGGAAGTGGAGAGCAAGATTCCACAGAGGAGAAAATATTTTTCCTTCTGACACTGATCCTGAAGTTTTGCATGAGTTAGAAGAAGAAGTACAAAAAAGACCTGGTGGCTGAGCAGAAGAGAACAGGATCTGATTTGTAAATTTCACATAATAGGCACGTTCAGAAAAAAAGAAAGGTCTAAAAGGCAAATGAAATACATTGTTTTTCTCAGATTAGCAGTTCACTAAGTTCTTCTAAATGAAACACTATTAGATACTCAGTAAAGTAGAAATCCAATGTATGTTGTTTCTGATAAAGCAAGAAGAGTTAGGGGAAGTAAACTCCCGCACAAAGCATAACAATATTCATAACAGGAAATAATGTAAATATATCTTCCTCTTATTTCTAAAATTATTTTATGTTGCTTTTCAATAAAAATAATATCATGGTTGGAAAAAAAAAAGATAGAGAATTTTGAAAGACATAAGAGGGAAACATGTTATGTATAGGAGAGCCTCAAGAAGATTAAATGCCAATTTCGCATTGGAAACCATGAAGGCAAGAAGGCAGTAGAGTGACATATTTAAAGTGCTGAAAGCACAAGATTACCAACCAAGAATTCTATATCCAGCAAAGCCGTCTTTCATCTATGAGGGACAGATTAAGACATTCCCAGATAAACAAAAGCTGAGGGAATTCATTGCCACTAGTCCTGCCCTATAAGAGATACTAAAGAGGCTGAAAGGAAAGGACAATAGCTAATAGATCAAAGCCATATGAAGAAATAAAGATCTCTGGTAAGGATAATGACATGGGTAAGTATAAATGCCAGCACGTTTGTATTGTTAAAAAACTTTTTTTAATTGTAAAATTGTATTTTTGATTTGTAACTCCACTTTTTGCTTCCTATAGGATCTAAAAGCCAAATGCATAAAATAGATAAGATAGGATGATAAGGCAAATGTGGCAAAATGTTAAAATTGTATCTGGGTTTCCAGAGGGTTAGGGTTATGTTGGAGTTCTCTATATGGTTTCTGCATTATTTTTACCCTGTAATATTAAAAGTATTTCAAAATAAAAAGTTACAAAAGGAGTGAGGGAATTGTATTTTATAAGTTCTAAGATCTCTTTCAGCTCTACAATTTTGCAGAAGTATGAAAACTTTATCTTATAAATTAGGAAGAGTTGGTTAAACTTTAGTCAGATGAACTGAAAAAATGTTTAGGTTTGTGTTCATTTGAGCTACAGTGTCTTCTAATTCAACCTATATGTGAGTTATTCATCAAAATAACTAAATTCTACTTGCATCTTTTGTGTTTTTGTTTGCCTTTAAAAAGCTGAACCATAGAATGAGCTTCAGGCATTTCACATAGCCCTTTGCCATTTCATAGCTGCATGTTTCCTTGGTGATTCCAGTGTTCATAGTCTGCCAGGTCCACTTTGAGCTGTTGCCACTTTGCATTCTTTTTCCATTGCTGATAATATCCTTTTTCTCTTTCTATAAAGAAAGTGGCTTATTTTCTCAAGGTTCTGACTTGGTAGAAGTCACTGCAAGTTTTAAAATCACACTCACTCATGAAAGAGAAAAGAGCCTGACTATCTTTAAGCCTGATTAAATTCTGTGACTTTAGTAACCTTGGTGTTAGATAGCTTTTTTCCATTATAAATTTGGGCCTCATTTTAGTCTCAAGCTGATTTCAGAAAATTGCTTAAAATGTTATTCAGTGTTCCTCTGATCTCATAAATAATGATAATAAGTGTCCATATTCTTCAACAAGGTTTAAAAAAATCCCTCTTTTGTGTGTGGTGTTATAATTTATTATTTGTTAAACTTTTCCTAAAATTTGATTGGCAAACTCTAATTTACCAAGCTTAAATGATCAGAAAAGAAGTCATCCAATATATAACCCACATTCTTATTTATCCTAAAATATGTATACAACTGTAATAGTACCTATTAATTCTTGTATTTTCTATCCTTTTTTTCCTGATATTTTCATTTAGAAGCAGAAAAGAGAGATATTATGCAAGCATTTAAATACTGGGCCACTGCTACATAAGTTTGATTAATATTTGGGATCACAACATGATTTTGTCAGTCAGATACTATCTACATATGCAATGCATGGGTAGGCTTTATAAGCGAATAAAATTATTGCACAGTGCCTACGATTAAGTAGCTTACAACAGTGATGCATGCTGAATTAAAGAATAATCAATAGAAAAATTATTTGGACTTGAGCTGTCCTAGGAGTTCTTCTTTGTTGAACATATTCAGAATTCAAAAGGCAGTCTTTTCAATAAGAATTTATTTAGAGCCTACTGAATACGGTTCTGGAAAATGGAATAAAAAGATAAAACATGTTCCCTTTTGTGGGCTCATGTCTTTACATACATCAGAAGACAGAGAGATTGGGGCAGGAATATAGATTTGGGAGTTAGCTACACTGACAGGGTAGTTGAAGTCACCAGAATGAATGGCATTGCCCAGAGAGGGTGTTTAGAAAAGAAATGGTAGGAAACAATGTTGAAGATTTGGGAGGATTAAGAGAAGACTTGAGGAGGCTGAAAAGAGGTGGGAAGAGGGGTCAGAGAAAAATTAGAAGAGAATGATGTTATAGAAGCCAAGAGAAGGGAGAAGTCTATTCAAGGAAGGTGTGTTGAAAAATGTCCAATTCAAAAGAAACAAACTTTTAAAAAGCTATTGGGTCTTTAAAAAAAAAAGATTAAATAAAGCCATTGAGATTGACAATTAGGAAATCACTATGAAGCTTATTAAGAGACGCTTCCTTGGAATTATGAAAGTAACATTTCTTGAGGATTGACTAGGACTTAAGAAAATATAGTAATACAGTAATGACTCTTCAAGGAAGTGGGGATGAAGGAAAGAAAGTAGTAATTCTGTAGGGGCAATATTAAGGGATTTTTTTTTTTTAAGATGTGGAAAATCTGGGCATGTTTTTAGAGGAAAAGTGAGTAGAGAGAGGAATTGGCAAAAGAAGAGGACAGGCAATAACTTATAGAGCAAAGTTCCATATCAAAAGTGTAGGTAAGAATGTTTTAGAAAAACTTTGGTTCTCCTTTTCAGAGATAGGAGGAATAGATGGCTGAGCTCTGGTGGAGTTCTGACATCATGTCCTCTACTTTTGCTGTAAACATAAGTCTTGATCATCTAGGGGAGAGGAAGTTGGAGTGGAATAGTAGCTTAAGGAGAGTAGTGAATGTTTGACATAGCTACTATAGAAAATGGGAAAGAGAGCCAACTAGCCAAGGCTAGAAATCATAAATAGCACAGGAAATTAGAAAGTATGACTACACAGTTTTCTTGGCAGTTCAAGAGCAGAGAGGAAAAAGCAGAGGGTTCAGTTGATTCACAGTTGGGGATATTGATAGAGAAGGTACAGTGTGCTAAGGTCATAGAGTAAAAGGATTTGGGAATGCTAGTAAGAAAGTGGATTGAAACAATTGACCTCATGAACCAAACTGGGCATGGAAGGAGTAAAATCAGGGAACAGCTAACACACTAGATAAAGGAAAGTGGTCAAGAACACTAGTGCTTTAAAGAAGTTAGATTGGGAAGTTCAAAGAGAGTAAAAGAGTGGGAGAAGTGGAAGGATTGAAGATGGGTCACAGTATGAAATCTCTAAGGTAGAGCCATTCTGAGTGAAAAGATCTAGGATGAGACCATGGGAATGTATAGCTACAGTGGAATGCAACAAGGAATGTAAATTGACTACTCCATGTGGACAATAAAGGTAATCCAGGATGGTAACACTCAGAAATACTCATAACCATGTACCCAAATCTTTAATTCCTGTGAAAATGTGATATGAAAATGAGGCTAGTAGAAAGCATTGTTTCAAAAGGATGTGAATTTCAGAGGGGGCAGAGAGGTGACCCATAGTCTGAAAACCCTAGCAAGGAGCTAGGGGAATGTCAACTCTATTTCCTGATCTTGAAAGGTTAGGAGGAAGTTAGGCTTCTGTTATGGCAAAATGATCAAAAGATTTATTAGGAAAAGGTTAGTGGCTTAGGAAAGTTTATTAGCAATCAAATGGTATTTTAGAAGGTAATGTGGGATTAGTAAGAAAATTAGCAAGCTGAATTGGATTGGGAACAGAGATCAAAGAAAAAGTGACCAGAAGGACTTAGATCACGAGTAATATGATCATAGTGGTGAGAGAGACAGGGCATTAAGAAGTATACAAGAGTGGCAGGGAGGCAAGATATAGAAGAAATGTAAATGGGATTGTAATGATAATTTTTGCCTGAATATTGTTTGTGAAAGGTGAAGCAAAAGAAAACTGGGAGAAGTAAGGGATGTTAATAGAACCAAGGAGAAGTAAGGGATGTTAATAGAACCAAAACCACTAATTTTGGCTTCATATAGTTTAGCAGAGGTGAAGCAAAATGGAGATACCTGGAAGTGACATGAAACATCAATTACTTTCTGTCAGTTCACCAACTCAGCAGTCAGAAGGAGCAGTCCCACAAGACTGCCTCACTTCTTATTCCAATTGCAAGTTCCGGGGATTCCCCAAACCACCCTCAGGTTTGAAAATTCACTACAAGGACTCACAGAACTCACAGAAAGCTGTTATAGCTTATTGATGCCAAAGGAAGACATATTGGCAGAGTCTAGGAGGCTACCAAATGTGGAGCTTCCAGTTGCCCCTCTCCCCTGAGTTACTCACAGAGTATTAGTATACATGGAGTGTTGCCAACAAGGGAAGCTCATGCAAGCCTCAGTGTCCAGAGTTTTTACTGGGACTTCATCACATAAGCATGACTGAATGCCTACCTAGTTGATCTCAGTCTATAGCCCCTATTGACTGATATCATGTGACTCAAAGCCCCCACCCTAAGTCACATTGGTGTTACTACCTGATTTGGCCCAAGGTCCCCAGTAAACAGACACTTCTATCAGGCATGACATTCCAAGGGCCTAGAGACTACCTGCCAAAAGACAAGAGCAAAGGCTAGACCTCTCTTTGGACAAGGTTCAGTTATTATTACACTTTTCTTTAAAGTTTTGGATTTCAGGTTTAAGCATTTTGGTCTGGGCAAAAACATCTAGGCATCTCTAACCCCAACTTTCTCTTTTAGGATTGGAAGAACATTGAATGCCTGATTTAGGATGACCATACATTCAGTTCCAGATCACCCCCAATGTCCCAGCATATTTCTTTATTATTGATATATATTTCATATACCATAAAATTCACCATTTGAAAGTCTATACTTCTGTAGTTTTTAGTATATTCACAAGGTTATGCAATATTGCTGTATTGTATGATATTTTACTAAGGTTGTACAAGATTATACTATTTAATTCCATGACATTTTTATCATTTCATTAACAGTTGCTCCCTATTTCCCCCCTACCCCAGTCCCTGGCAACCACTACTCTACTTTCTGTCTCTGTGGATTTGCCTGTTCTAGACATTTCATATAAATGGAATCATATAATATGTGAAATTTTGTGTCCAGCTTCTTGCACAAAGGATACTCAGTGAAGGAGTATACTTCTTTCACTGAGTTTTCAAGGTTCATACATGCCATAACATGCATCAATACTTCAATACTACTTCTTTCCTTTTTATTGATAAATAATATCCCATTGTATGGATATACCAAGTTTTCTCATCCATTCACCAGTTGATGGACATTTGTTTTTTTCTCCACTTCTTGGTTATTATGCTGCTATGAACATTCATATGCAAATGTTTGTGCAGATAAATGTTTTCATTTATCTTGGGTATATGTCTGGGAGTGGAAATGCTGGGTCATTTAGTAACTCTCTGTTTAACTTTTCAAAGAACTGCTAGACTGTTTTCCAAAGTGGCCATACCATTTTACATTACCACCAACATTCTATGAAGGTTCCAATTTCTCCACATCATTGTCATATTTTGTCTCGTTGTGGCTTTGATTTACATTTCCCTAAATATCAACAGTGTTAGGCATTTTTCCACTTGATATTGGCCATTTGTATATCTTTGGAGAAATACAATTCAAATCCTTTGCCCATTTTTAAATTGGGTTGTCTTTTTAGGATTGCTTCTAAGGTTCTTTTATATTCTGGATACTAGACCCTTATCAGATATCTGAATTACAAATATTTTCTCCCATTTTGTGAGTTGTCTTTTCACTTTCTTGACAGTGACTTTTTAATCACAATCGTTTTAGATTTTGATGAAGTCCAATTTTTTTTGGTTGCTTGTGCAACTAATTATTGTTGTCACATTTAAGAACTCAGCAAATTTATTAATAGTTCCCCTTTTCACTCAATAAATTAATAAATTATATGGACACTTGCTTCAGGTTGCTAAAGCTGCCAGAATGCAATTTACCAGAAATGGGTTGGTTTTTACAATAGGGATTTATTAACTTACAATTTACAGTTCTTAGACCATGAAAATGCCCCTATCTTCAGAGAAGATACCTTCTCTGAAAGAATGAAAGGCTGCTGGCATCTGAGGTTCTTCTCTCAGATAGTAAGGCACATGGCTAGTGTCTGCTGGTAACTTCACTCCCAGCTTTTGTTGTTTTCAGGTTCTGGCTTCAGTAGCTCTTTCAGTTCCTGTGGGTCATTGCTTGCTTCTAGGGGCTTTTTCACTAAATTCTCTCTGGGTTTTTTCCTGTGTTTTATCCTCTCAGAAAGGACTCCAGGAAAAGGATTAAGACCCACCTTGAATGGGCTGGGTCACATCTTAACTGAAATAACGGGTCCCCACACATAATAAGTCTGCACCCACAGGTATGGATTTAAAGAAGTGGCCTTTCTGAATTACGTAACAGCTTCAAACAAGCACAACACCCTACTACTAACCCTCTAATTCCAACCCATGTAAACAATTAAAAGTTCTTGGGTAGGTTGATGAGTAAATACTGACTGGTGGTTTGGAGCTGTATGTACCCAGAAAACCATATTCTTAAACTTAATCCATTCCAGAGGGTGTGAGCCCACTGTAAGTAGGACCTTTTGATGAGGTTACTTCAGTTAAGATATGGCCCACCTCAATCGGAAGCAGAATGAAATTGAGACAGATGGAGAAAAAGCCATAGAGGGAGCAGCCAGAAGCTGAACATCAAAGGAATCTGAAAGAGAAAGAAGAAGCCTCCATGGGCATTACCATGTGACACAGGAGCCCAGAACCAGGGATCGCGGGCAGCCACCCCGGATTGCCAGTGTTTGAAAAGGAAGCATCATCTTGATGATGCTTTGGACTTTCTCTTAGCCTCAAAACTATGAGCAAATAAGTTCCCATTGTTCAAGCTGACCCATTGTATAATGTTTGCTTGAGCTGCCAAGGAAGCTCAAGTTTCCTTGTCAGGTATCTTTCCAATTGGGAAATAAAATGACATCCAGAAAATGTAAAGATGAAAATTTTAAAAAGGCTTTCCCTGTTTTCTTTTTCAGTAAAAGCAATATAGCAAAAATAATGAAAAGAAAGAAAATTATAGTTTCATTGTTAAAATAAAAATTATTTCATTTTTATTAATACTATTGATACTATTAAATACTATTTTCATAGTATTTATTTGTAGCCATATACACAGTTTAACATAATTAGTTAGCATAAAGGAATTTTATATTTTGCTTTTTTAAACTTAACATTTTATCTTGTTTTTTGCCTCAGAGTGTAACGGAGAGGAAGCAGACAAAAGGACTAGCTGTGTAAGGCAGTGAAATATTATTAAGATGAGCAACTATGGTCTATAAATGGATTTGTGCTCTGGTCTGTGAATGTCTGTAAATTGTCAAATTGAGTTCAAGAATATATAATTCTATTCCATATTAACATTTTTCTTTTTCTTCCTGGTTTATGACTCAGGCTCCTATGATTACCTTAACCATACTATATGGCTAATTTAATTTCTAGCTATTGTTCATACTGGACAGTTAAATATTTGCATCTAGATAAGTTTATCTTCTTTAAGTTTATAGCTAAAGAAACTTGACATATAAACTAATTTTTATTAGAATTTATTTCAAGAATGTGCCCCAGAGAAGTTAAAAATAGATCTATATTTATAAACATAACAGATAAGAATTTGTATAAATATATTTATAATACTGAATATAGTTTTTCCTCAAGTATCAAAATTCAGCAAGAATATTATTTATTGACTATAGAGAGTTTTACCCTTTTAATGGACAAGTTCAATTTCTTGAGCTAGCCAAATAATCTTTAATTTCTTTTTCCAAATAATCTTTAATTATGAATTTTATAAAAAATAATTTTGGCCTTAATATTATCTTGTGTAATTACTATTACAACATGTTTGATTTTTAAGTGGATAAGCATCTAAAGCATCCAAAGTTTTTTTTTTTTAGAGAAAGTATAGGTTTATCATGCATAAATACCATCATCAGTTTTCACAGTTAACGTATATCTCTAGTTGGTGAATAAGATTTCTGTGGAATGCCTTATTTGCTACATGTAAAGGAAACACATCCCTAAAGGAAGCTCTAAATTATCCTAAGTTCTCTGTCTATATATAAACAGTTAATAAAAAATAAAAAGGACTTTCTACATATAAACAGTTGACTTGCCTAAAGAGCTTACTGTTGAAGTTTAGATTTTGGGTAATTATTTAATAAGCATAGCTTTCTTCTTTTCCAGGGCCACTATGACAAACATCACAGGCTAGTTGGCTTAAACAGCAGGAATCTATTATCTCAGTTTTGGAGACTAGAAGTCCAAAATCAAGGTGTCAGCAAGACCATGCTTTCTCCGAAGTCTGTAGTGTTCTGGCATGCTGACAATCCATAACTTAATCTCTCCCTTTGTCACATGGCCATCTGTCTCCTTATGTCTCCTCCTGACTCCTACTCTTCTCCTGTGTCCAAATTTCCTCTGCTTATAAGCAGTCCTTACAAGAGTCCTTACAAAGTCCTTATAAGGACTCTAAACATATTGGATTAAGGCCGACCATGATTCAGTTTGGTCTCATCTTAATAGGATCTTTGAAAAATCCATCTACAAATGAGTTCACATCCACGGACCAGAGGTTAGGACTTGAATATGACTTTGGAGAATGAGGGGAAGAGAGGAGATATGGCATGATTCAATTCACAACAATAGCCTTCCTCCTTAGTCCTAGCTTTGGTTTGACCTATTCCATTCCTTGGGTGTCTACCCCTGTTCAGAACTGTGCTGCTTTCGTTAATAAATTTTGCTTCTTCACCTTGAGAGATTAACTTTGTGATTAATTTGCTTTAGATGGTGTTTCCTGTGGTTCCCATCAGGGACTTTCTCACAGGGAAAAATGGACAAGCAGACCAAGAACTCTCTTCTAATTCCTCTCAGCCCCACTTTCATTGATTCACCACAAATACCTTCTCCCCACTTCCTGGAATCTGTCTGGATCCCAGCATCCACAGCCTGCTGTCCCTGGCCACTGCAGGTTTGTTGCTGCATTTATCCTTCCCCGTTCACTGAACCCTGCCTGTCCTGCTGCTTACTCCTCAGGGACACACTCTTCCTGTCTTCCAAGGTGAAAGCTGTATGAAAGGAATAAGCCAGAGGAAACCTCCAGGGCTTTTTCTCTCACCACAGGTTACAGCATCTTAACATTAACCTCCTGAAGTCTCTCTTCCTCTGTTTCTTATGAAAACTGGAGCAATGATTCTAACCATAAGACTTTAAAGCCAGTTATGAGGACAAACAGGCATCACAGGAAATTACAGAGAGAATGATTTTGTTAGTTTAACATATTTTAGATAGTTTTGACTATTGATACTGTAATAATATAGAAAAGACATCAGAAATATCCAGAAGGCCTATATTTTAGTTTGTAAAAGCTGCCAGCAGGCAATATACCAGAAATGGAATGGCTTTTAAAAAGGGGAATTTTCCCCCTTCAGGGAATGGTGAGAGCAGGGAGAAATTCAACTTCCCCAAGTTGAATTCTTGATATTCTCACAAGCAGTGAGGACAACCAAAGCTATAGGCTGAGCCCCCAGTCTTGGGGTTTGTTCATATGAAACTTAACCCCACAAAGGATAGGTCAAGTCTACTTAAAATTTAGGCCTAAGAGTCACCCCCAAGAGAGCCTCTTTTGTTGCTCAGATGTGGCTTCTCTCTCCAGCCAACATGACGAGCAGTCTCACCACCCTCCCCCTCTCTGAGTGGGACATGATTCCCAGGGGTGTGGACCTTCCTGGCAACATGGGACAGAGATCCTGGAATGAGCTGAGACTCAGCATCAAGGGACTGAGAAAAACCCTAGAATGAGAATTAACATCAAGGGATTGAGAGAACCTTCTCGACCAAAGGGGGAAGAGTGAAATGAGACTAAGTGTCAATGGCTGAGAGATTCCAAACAGAGTCGAGACATTATCCTGGAGGTTATTCTTATGCATTAAGTAGATATCACCTTGTTGTTCAAGATATAGCGGAGAGGCCGGAGGGAACTGCCTGAAAATGTAGAGCTGTGGTCCAGTAGCCATGTTTCTTGATGATGATTGAACAATGATATAGCTTTCACAATGAGACTCTGTGAATGTGAAAACCTTGTGTCTGATGCTCCTTTCAGCTACTATATCAACAAAAGAGTAGAACATATGGAATAAAAATAAATAATAGGAGGAACAAATGTTAAAATAAATTCAGTTTGAAATGCTAGTGGTAAATGAAAGCGAG